>CAUYON010178902.1:0-67225 GCA_963573935.1 Arctocebus calabarensis
TCTTTATATAGTGATCAAGAAAATGCCATGAAGGCTATCTGTAAAAGTATGATGAAAACATTTCTGAATGTATATGAATCATGCCCTATGATTGCACCAATGTACAGAATTATGATTCAATAAAATTATAAAAAAAAAAAAAAAAAGAAAGAAAATCAAAGAGTGAGTCGGTATCAGGAACTTATTTTTAAGTTCTTCTTTGTAAAACCCAAAGGCACATATGGCAATTTTCAGAAGACTTCTATTTATTTATTATGTAGTAACCCTTAGATGATATTTGACTGATCAGCCAGTCTCTTAACCACACAAGACCCTTCTTTAATCATTCCTGATAAATTTATGTTCAATTTTATCATATAATACTAGCAGTTCTTCTAGAATCTTACATGTTAGTGATGATAGCAATGAAAACAGTAACACTTAACTGCATCTTTTCTGTATTAACCCCAGTGCATTTATATATATGTCATCGTCAGAGATCCTGTGAAGTAGATACTATTATTTCCATTTTACAGATTAGGAAATGGAGGCTTAGGGAGGGGAAATACTGTGATCAAGGATGTATAATAAGAAACTGAAGTCTGTGTGACTTCAAAGCCAGTGCACTGCAGTAAATATTCAAAGATGACCCTGCTTCCTAATAGTCAAATGTGATTTAAAAAATGTTATTTTAACTCAGGGCTTAAAAAGAATTATAAGAAATATTTATATATCTTGATATTTTGACTAGAACATCATCATATCACCCCAAATTAATTTTATGATGTTTTAGTTCCCTATTTATACTACGTAGGAGGTCTGGCCCTAACGAGTATGAAGCACCAGGCAGAACAGGCTCCTGGAACCCCCTCGCCCCAGCCCTCCTGATTGTCCCCATGCACATAATTAGTGAAGAACACTACTCAAGCAGCACAGCTTAGAGAGAAAAAACTGCATGTTGTTTATGCAAAGGGCGTCCCTGGAAACAGGTATAAAATGAACCAACATTGTGCTTTTATCTGTGAAATGGCAAGATAGTGCTTCTATAGATTTTTACTGCCGAAACAATTTTAACAGCTGTAGCTTCTCCCAGTTTCTTCCCAGCATAGCTCTCCCTGCCTCTGTTTTCCAGACAAGGAAACACAGGCTCAGCCAGGCTAAGCCAGCTCCCCAGGGCCACACAATTACTCGTGGGATAGAACCAGGATCAAATCTGAGCTCATCTATAAAACTCCCACAATTAAAGACCCACGGGTATTAGGTCTTTAAAAAAAAAACAACAAAAAAAAAAAACTGTGTTTCCCAAATAGATTTTATGTGTTATGAATAATTAATTTGTTTTCCCATTTCTGACTCACCAGGGTCTTCAAGGAGCATAAGGTATCAGTTATTGATAAGGAAGGGTTGATATTATTCAAGTCAGTAGCTATGAAACGATGTGTAAGTTGCCTGTGGGGCTTCTTCATGAGCAAATGTGCAATTTTTTTCCAGACTTTTCAAAATGCTGAAAAGCTCTTTGGAATCCCCATTGTTGCCATTAAAGATTCTTCAGTGTCCTTAACACACATGATGATGCAAACCCTGTCCCTGGTATCTGGCAGGTTCCAACTCTGTGGGCCTCAGGTACCAGCGGGATGGGACGGAGTAAGGGACACATCATCCCGTACAGCACCACAGGTGGCCTGGGGACCTCTGAGAGCCCTGAGCATGGCATCTGGGGAATAACCAATAACATTTACGTGCTTTGGGATCATAACGCCTTTTCTTTGGTTTTCCAGATGAAACTAAGTTCTCCGTGGTGCCACAAGTAATATTTGAAGGGGATACAGTCAACCTAACATGTGAAAATGAAGTGTTGTCTTACAACGTGTCCTGGTACCACACAGAGCGGCGCTTTGACATCCAGAACAGCAGCAGATTCTCAATTTCCACCACCGTGCTCAACAACATGATCTCAGTCTCCAGCCTCACCATTTACAACATCACGCAGGGAGACGCAGGTGGGTCCCCGCTCAGGGCCCCGCACGAGGAATGGGTTTGCTCTTCACAAAAAGAAGTATCCCGGCTCAGCAGTTCAAAATTGAAAATTAATCCCATGGTATTTGTTGTGAATTAATTTTAAAATTCACTAATTAAGGCTCCTTATTCTTAGCAGATACTATTATTTTCTTATTAATTAATTTAATTTTGTTTCCTACCCCTGCTTAATTCTCTCACTTCCTCCTTCCAGTCGAAATGGCCAGAGAGTGGCTGACTCTGAACAACCATCTTGGAGCCCTTTCCCAATTAGTTTTCCATCAATTTTTTAAAAATGTTAGGCAGCTTTGTTGAGGTTGAATTGGTGGATGATAAACTACACATATTTAAAGTATGCGATGTACTAACTTTTGATGCACCTGTAAAACCATCCCACAATCAAGATAGTGAATGTATCCGTCACCCCACCCCAGATTTTCTTTTCTTTCTTTCACTGTAATCTCTCCCTTTCTCTGCCCTGCTGCCCACTCCAAATAGCCACAGGGTCTTAATTATTCACTGAGACTAGTGATGAAACTGGCACATTCTAGAGTTGAATAACCTCACTGGAACCCAGACATTAACAGAGCCACGAACACCTGGACCCTCTCACACCTTTGTTGACTCTGATTGTACCACATGATTCAATGAGACGCCAGCATCACCCACGGTCCTCCAATTCTCCAAGGCTTTCTGATTTTTCTTGCTTACCCCTTTATTCTTACACTTATTTTTCTTCCTAGCAAAGTCCCTGAGATTTCTAGTATTTCTTAGAGCATCCCTCTACTCTAACCATGGCATCAGACATGTCTGTACTTCCTGAACTGTTTATTTAGTGCTGTTTAGACAATGTCTCAGATGCTTTTGAAAATGATGCTTTGTGAAAACTGTCATGACACCTGAGATGAGGCTACGTTCATCTAAGGAAATGCATACATGTGGTAACACTGAATGATTTTGTGTATCCTGTGCAGGTGAATATGCTTGCAAACTGATATTAGATATCTTTGAATATGAGGCCAGGAAAAAAATAAATGTTACGTCCATCCAAATTTGGGCAAATGAAGAGATGAAGGTGATATGTGACAACAATCCTGTGTCTCTGAACTGCTGCAGTGAGAATAATGCTAATTGGAACCAAGTAGAATGGAAGCAGGAAGGAAAAATCAGCATCCCAGGTGAGAAGGTTGGACAAGTCCTTTTGCAAATAGATTTCTGACTCTTGACCAAGTCAAAATGGGAGATGAGGTAGGTGGAGGGGGAAACTTAGACTGTGAAAAAAGAATTAGGTTTGATGCCAGCTCCTGCTTAACCATCCTTGAGCAAAACTCCCAAAATCACGCATACAAGTATGACATGTTTGCTGGAGACAAGCTCCCGGTAGCAGAAGACCCAAGAGGGAATGAACTCAGCAACTTAAGTCTGATACATCTCCATGGAAAACGCTTGTCCCCACCCTCTATTCTGTCTTCAGCAAAGAGCTAACAATGAGGTTGCTGAATTTTCATTGAGGTCTTTCTGGAAGCTTCTAATTTTTGTGTCTCTTCTGTGGGTGTCTATCCTTCTCAGTCCTCTTTTTACCCAGCTTACCTAGATATTTTCTCTCTGTGTCTCCAATTTTTTTCTGTCTGTGTAGCTCTGTTTATCTCTCAAATGTTTCGTGTTAATTTCTGAGCCTGTTTGTCTTCGTTTTCGATATGAGATCTTACCTGGAGTTACCTATTTCCAGCTTATACTAATGAATGATAAGAATAATAACACATTAAAACAGCAATGCTGAGTCTGTTTTGTAAAACAGTTTGTGATTAAACCATTTTTTAAAAGTATGTTTAAAAGTATCACCCAGGCACGGTGGCTCACACCTGTATTCCTAGCACTCTGGGAGGCATAGGCAGAAAGATTGCTTGAGGTCAGGAGTTCGCAACCTGAGCAAATGAGAGACCCTGTTTCTCCCAAAGGTTGAAAAAATTAGCTGGACACAGTAGTGGTGCACCTATAGTCCCAGCTACTTGGGAGGCTGAGGCAGGAGGATCACCTGAGCTGAGGAGTTTGAGGTTTGTAGTGAGCTAAGATGATGCCTGCATTCTAGCTGGGGCAACAGAGGGAGACACTGTCTCAAAGAGGAAAAATTAAAAATTAAAAATAGATTAATTGCTTTTAATCATATTTAAACTTGAGCACAAGTTTGAAGCTGGCATTTTTACCTCTAATTTGCAAATAAGGAGATGAGGTCCAGTTTAAATGACTATTCAAGGTTGTCACAATATGAAAAGAAAAGAAAGAATCGGGACTTACCGCAGACCTTATTTCACAAGACCAGTGTTTGTCTTGGCTAAACTTTATGACCCGGGCCTGATGGGCCAGCCCTGGAGCAGCTGGTCGGGCAGAGTGTGGACTATTCTCTACCTAGAAACTGCATAGAACAAGGGCAGCTCTTCTCTTCAGAAACAACACTATGTGCCCAACTTTAAAGAAAAAAAAAAAAAACCTTTAAGTAAGATGTGGTTTTACCCATGTAATACATTAGCGTGATGAGCCTTCATTTTATAAGCTTTTGCTATCAAACTATAGGAAATTATAACAAAATAAAATGATCGATTTCCATGTGAACTTTCCTGAGGGTATCTATTTGGCAAAGCAGGTCTCACCTGTAGCCTTTGTATTTGACCTCAAAGTACTCAGAAGAATGGGAAAGGCGTCTGCTAACTGTTGAAAATATTGACACTTGATGCATGTGTCACTTCCCCGATTTTTAAGGAAGAGGAGGTGTGGAGCTTCCTGAGGGATCTGCCAGGTGGCACAAAGACTGCACAATTCCCATGATACTGACTTGGAAGATTTCACCATGAAAGGTGAAAACCCTTGTCTTCTGGCAGAGGCACTAGGAAGTCTGTGGCACAGATGCTCAGGGACCTTGCCGTGCATGTCCAGAGAAGGCTGCAGGACCCCCGAACAATGGGTTTCCTCACCGGGCTGGCTGTCTGGGACCCGTGCGTTCTGTGATGAATTCAGCCTCCCCCTGGCAACCTGCCCTTCTTTCTGTTGCCCTTGGGGGTGTTCTCTGCAGCTCTCCAAATTCCAAAAGTTATTTTAGCAGCCATTTTTTCCAAGTCCATAGGAAGAAATCTAGCAAAATAATTTACCTCGAAGGTTTTGGAACCAAATATATGACCTCCTATTAGAAATGGTTGCATTTTCAAAGCACTCTGGAAAGGGATAAAACTGGAAAGGACGTACTCAACACTGGTAGAATTTCCAACTTTAAGAGGACTAACATACAACAAAGATTTCCTACCACTTGGAGAACAAGGGAAGGGCATGTTCTTTAAGAGATTCATGGCTATAAATAAAATAGTTACTGTGGGTCAGGCGCAGTGGCTCACACCTGTAATCCTAGCACTTTGGTAGGCTGAGGTAGGAGGATTGCTTGAGGCCAGGAAGTTGAGAATAGCTTGAGCAAGAGCAAGACCCCTTCTCCACAAAAGAAGAAAAATCAACCAGGTGTTGTGGCAGTTAACTATGGTCCCAGCAACTTGGGAGGCCAAGGCAGAAGGATCACTTGAGCAGAGGAGTTTGAGGTTATGGTGAGCTAGGATGACACCACTACAGTCCAGCCTCGGCAGCAGAGCTAGACCCTGTCTCCAAAAGGAAGAAAAAGTAAAAGTTCTTGTGTCTGATTTCAGTGTTTGCATTTATCCTCTGGATTTTTCTCCCCACTTCCCCATTGAAAGTTTTTACAAAGAAAGTATTACTATCGCTATTTTGTTTTTTTAGAGACAGAGTCTTACTTTGTCGCCCTCGGTAGAGTGACACAGCTCACAGCAACCTCCGGCTCTTGGGCTTAAGCAATTCTCTTGCCTCAGCCTCCCAAATAGCTGGGACTATAGGTGCCCACCACAACGCTGGGCTATTTTTTGTTGCAGTTTGGCTGGGGCCGGGTTTGAACCTGCCACCCTCGGTATATGGGGCCAGTGCCCTACTCATGAAGGTTTGGGATAGCACCTAGGCAGCAAATTTCAGCAGCAAAATTATAATCACACACCATCCCTTCTCCAGAAAGCAAAGCACTAGCTTATTCCCTACATCCAACACTTCTCATATAGGCTCTCCGAGTGGCAGAGCCGTGGGGATATTACATGAAACATGGTATGAATGATGCTGGGTTAGAGCTTCTGCTTCTGTTTTCTGAGCTCACTGTGTCTTTGAAGCCTCATCTCCACTTTTTCCCTATATTTCCACCTGACAGAGCTACTTATTGTTCCTGAACAAAATCCACATGCTGCTGTTTCTGTGTTTTTGCTTGTATCAGTGGCTTTCTGATTTAATCATAGAATCCTTTCTTCAAGCAAAATCTTTCATGGTTGTCTAATGCAGGGCTTCTCAACCCAGCACACTTGGTATTTGGGGCCAGATGATTCTTTGCTATGAGAAACTGTCCTATGCATTGTAGGATGTTTATTAGCAACTTTGGTTGATAAATCCTCTAGATTCTAGTAACACCCTCCAGTTGCAACAACCAAAAATGTCTTCAGTCATTGCCAAGTGTCCCCCAGGGAGGCATATCTCAAGTGCAAGGAAAAGCACAGAAAAGCTGCTCTAGTTAGTGAAAGGGTGGAGGCTTGGAGCCCACATAGCTGGCTCCCCAGCACAGCCCAGCTCCCCGAAGCAGCTGAATGGAACCCCAAGTTCTCCAAGGAGCACGGATGCATACACACGCAACACACATACACCCACGCACACCAGAACTGCTGCCCCCATTGCTATCTATTAAAACCCTAAATGTCTTTCAAGACCTAGAGCAAATCTGCCTGTTCTCTGAAATTTTCACTAATCTCCCATCTAACATGTCCCTCCCTTACTCTGATAATATCTTGAGCCCTCTCTCTGAAGCCCCTGCGTTACACACTGGCACTCTGTGCATGTGTTTGCACACGCCATCCTGCATAGCGCACTGTCCTGCACCTTAGTCTGATGGGACAGCTGGGTCCTTAGGGATGAGTAGGAGTCGGCAGAGAGAGATGGAGAATATGGGAGGAGAGTAACAAAGCTGCAGAACAGGTGGAAGGTCCAGGACATGACCTAATTTTTAAGAGAGACCTACAAAATGAGACAGATGAGGGGTAGATTAAAATCACACCGTAAATAATTGTACGTGTCATAGGGAGATTTGACTTTGCCCTGTAGGAAATGATAAGATTTTAAAGGTGAAAAGATGAAGGTCAAATGATGAGAGCTGAACTCTCAATTTTGAGGTAAGTGGAGGTGGAGAGGCTCGCACGTGTCCGCGAGCCAGGGGGTAATTTAGCCGGGCTGGATGAAGATGAAGACGAGTTTAGTGGCTTGAAACCACCGTTCTGGGGACTAGGGGAAAATGCTGATGACATTTCAATAAAAATATAATAGCTCAAATACCATGGATCATCCCCCTGGGGCTGCAAAAAGGCACATTTATGTTGGAACTAATGAACAGGCTTATTCTTTTTATTTTTGGAGGGTTGATAGTGTTTGAAAAACGCCTTAATAGAGGGTAGTGGCAGGAGAGGGAGGAGAGCGTGAAGGGAATGGAGTAGAAAAAGCAGCCACCAGGGTGTCACAGAACCCCAGCCTGGGAGGGGAAGGAAGGTATAGAAAGAGAGCTACTGTGAAGGAGAAACTGCTGGAAACCGAGAGAGCGTGAGGCTGAAGCTTCCACTAAAATGCAGAGACTTCAAGAGGGAACAACTTCCAAAAACCTCTTCCTCGAATGGGGTGACTAGCAGATGTAGCATTGCTGTTTCCTCCCGTCCATAATGACAGTAGCCTAAATAATCTGACATCGTTTCCATTTCAGTTACGTCGTACCCAAACACCTTGCTTCTCTTTTTCCATTTTTCACATTCTCGCAACACTCACTCATGGTCTCTGTTGGGGCAGGCCCCAGCCAGACACTTGCCTAGAAGTTTATATACCTGTATACGGAGGATGCGAAAGAAGTATATACACCTTTTAAGGAAGAAAAAAACTGTATTAAATTCGTAACACTCAAGTCGCATTTGACTTCTGCAATTGTGAGAGGTGCTCAATGTGACTTGTATTTGTCTTTTGTTATGGGTATACATTGAGCATTACAATTTTAACACAGTTTTTCCTTTCTTAAAATGTGTATACCTTTTTTTGGTACCGTGTGTGTGTGTGTGTCTAAGAGTTTATATATATGTGTGTATATATATATATATTTCTGAGCGTATACACACACACACACAAATATATAATCTTATTTAACCTGACTATAGTCCTGGGCAATAATTACTATTACTTATCACCATTTCACATGTGGAAAACTGAGGCCAGGGCTTTCTCGACAATACCCCGCTAGTGAGTGGTGGAGTTTAGGATTTGAAGCCAGGCAACCTGGATGCAGAGACTGCAGGCTTAACCACTACCTATCCCACCTTTTTATTCAAAGAGAAGAAATCTATTTAAATAGTAATTCCTTTACATTGATTTGGCATCTTTGCTACTAAATCACAGAATCACACAAACCATAACAGCAGAAGACTCGCTTGTCATTACAGGAACCCCTGAAACAGACCCACACTCCGGCTGCAGCAGGTACACGCTGAAGGCTGACGGAACCCAGTGCCCAAGCGGGTCATCGGGAACAACAGTCATCTATACGTGTGAGTTCATCAGTCCCCACGGAGCCAGAGCCAGCAAGGACATAAAAGTGACATTCATCTCTGTGGGTAAGGACTCTTTCACTGGAACTTTGAGCTGTCCATGTGCTACAGAAAGCTTTGGCGATCTGACCCTTTGTGATCATTTTACAGTGAGAACAGTGTTTTCAATCTCTCAGTTTTGTTAGTTCTCTTAGAAGTATCATTTCTCCTCATATTCTGAGGCACCCCAGCTGCAAAAATGGGGCATTAAAAACTTGTTTTTCTATCTTATAAAAATGAACTGTTTGATCAGTCACCAGACCTCTTTTGAACAATTTTAGAGAAAGGCTGATACAAGCCGTACTTGTTACTCTGGTTCATGCTTCCTGCTATCGTGACTTAGCACTTTTACAAAAATCAAGGTTGGATTTATGTGGACATGGGCCGACATAAACTTCAGAGTTAAAGCTGGGAGCACCAAACTGCGCTCACTGCAGAAAACTGTGAATTGTTTAAAATACCCATGAGTTCTTCTAGGGCAATAAGATTTTCAGGTAAACATAATCTCCCTCCAGTTTATGGAAAAACTAACCAAGACTACATAGATATCTCCATTAGGACAAAAAAGGACTTAGAATATTTAGTGATAATTATCTTAAGAAATGGATAAATCTAAATGTAAACATAATTTAAAATTTTTTGAAACATTTTTTTGAACACTTTGTGAAATGAATGTGTTTTATCAGGATCCTCAAAAAGAAAGGTTGATAGTGTGTATTTTTGCTTCCCAAATTAAATTTTTTTCCATTAAAAAATATTCACTATAAACTTACTCCTATTTATAAAAAAGGGACGTATCTTAGGGGCATATTTATCCTTTGCCGAAAAGGAGTCTGATAGTTTGGAACCTCGTCTGAAAAAGAAGAAAATGAAATTCAAGATTCCATGAGCCTTTTTCTTTTCACTCTCAGAAATAGCTAAACCTTAGAGAGAGCCCTTCAGCCGGTGAGGGAACTCAAGAAACTTGCTTGAATGACTCTGGGGAGTTATCTGAACTAGGGAGAGCCTTGGTTTCTTTTGATTATGGTGAAGAATTCAGTTTACATTGATTGGAAAAGCAGGCCAGTATCTCCAGGCTCAAGACAGGTAGGTGTTCACCTATAGAAGAGGAAGTTTAGGGCGGTGCCTGTGGCTTAAGGAGTAGGGCGTTAGCCCCATATACAGAGGTGGCAGGTTCATACCTGGCCCCAGTCAAAAAACTGCAAAAAAAAATATAGTAATAATAATAAAATAAAGTAAAAAGAAGGCAAAAGTGAGCTGCATCTTAATGTGCCAACCTCATGAAAGATATGCTCAGAGAGAAGAGGAAAGATAGAACCAGAACCAAAAGGAGTGAGATGCTCGTAAAAGCTTGTAAGATATTTGTAATGGTCTTATTAACATTTTTGATGAATGATTTCTTATGAATCTATGAGAACTGTATAATTCTAATTGTACACATACACATAAATAATTATGACAGTTATATAGTTATAATTATAATGAAGGTTCTTAGCTTGCCCGAGACGTCCAGGTATAAACAATGGGGAAATACACCCTACGATCCTCCTCCTTACAATGTAGTTGCAGATTGACTGTTTTCTTTATTAAGCACCGACTCGGTGAATGCTGGAGATGCAAACACACAGCAGTCAAAAGCTGGCCCTTCCGGGCTCACGCTGTTGTGGAGGAAAGATATAGAAAGAGAGAAATTCGTGTACAACGTGGTAGTATAAAAAAGGTATCTCAGAAAAGTGGTAAGGGAAGCTGTTCCAGGAACCAGGGTTTACTCTCCCTCAAGGTATCACGGAAGAGGTTGGCGGGGAGCTGGGGTGAAGTCAACACTCCTAAGTTTGCAACCTTTTGCCCTGCTGATCATCAGGAGATAATTCCAGCTTCAAAAGGGAAGTGCCCGAGGTCCTAAGGCATGTGATGGAAATGAGTACAGTTCAGAGCACCACCCGGAACAGCCTAGAAACAAGTAAAGCCCAGGAGCAGCAAGGTACTACTCTGGCATTGACACAAGTAGGGTCAGGACGGTCTGCTTTCTCTGTCTCCCTCTGAAATTTCATTCATGCGTCAATGTCACCAGAAAGACTAAACATTGGATTTGTTGTTGGTTTTGTTTTGTCTGTTTTGTTTGCATTTTTTCAGCCAACCTAACAATAACTCCGGACCCAATTTCTGTTTCTGAGGGACAAAACTTTTCTATAAGATGCATCAGTGATGTGAGTAACTATGATGAGGTGTATTGGAACACTTCTGCTGGAACTAAAATCTATCAAAGATTTTATACCACAAGGAGGTATCCTGACGGAGCAGAGTCAGTACTGACAGTCAAGACCTCCACCAGGGAGTGGAATGGTGAGTGAAAAGCCCGGTGCTGTATTGTGCTGCCTGGGTCCCTGGAAGTAAGTTAGCACCCCTGGAGGGGCTGCTCTCGCCAGCCACTTTGCTTTAAATATGTCTTTGCATTTAATGCAACCATGCTTTGGAGGAAGATGTCGCTATTCCCATTTTACAGATGGAAAGACTGAGGCCCTAAAGAGTAATAACTACACCTAGGCTTAAACAGCTTAAGTTGCAGAGCCAGGAATGGGACTGATCTAACTAATCTCTCTGATTTCAAAGCCAGTGCTCTTGCTAATAAGTTAGGAAGACTGTTTTAAAAGGACTTTTGTTAGACTACTGGGAGTGTTTCAGGTAATGGTGCTATTTAAAAAACTAGGCAAAAATTTTATATGTCTGGTTCCAATGAAAAAAATACTTTAATTTCCTTTTCGGCCCTGTACCTTGTTGGGAGGAAATGCAAATCTTTAGAAGCAAAGAGAATTGGAAAGGCAGAACTGCTGCTATAATAACTCATATTTATTGAGCCCTTACTCTAGGTAGGCACTATGCTCCATATTTAAATAAATTAATTGATTTAATAACAATAAACCTAGAGGATAGTGTTACTATTATTCCCATTGTACAGATGAAAAAACTGAGACCCGGGGAGTTTGAGTAAACTACTCAAGGTTGTACGTCTGGTAAATGGCAGAGCCAGGATGTAAACCCGGGTTGCCTGGCTCCAATGGCAAAGCCTTAACCGCTCTACTCTGAAGCCTCTCCTTGACTGTAAAGTTAACCAGTCGAGATTCTGTGAGTCCCATGTCATCTTTATATTTTCCTAAGAGGCCTATCCACCACTGTAGAAATAACTAGTTATTGTTTGGGCTGCACTTGGCAGTATACAATCAAGAGATGGAAGTATTTTTCACCTAGGTGGACCTCCAACCTACTCTGTCCAGTTGCTCTTTCCTACTCCTGGGCAATAACCTAAGAGGAACTGTAGCTTTTCCAGGCCCATTAAGTAGTCCCATGCCAGTTATTGAAAATAAAGCCATTCTGATCTAAACCCGTTGCACTTTCGTTTTATATCCAATTTAAATTCCCCCTTCCTCCCAGTAGGAATTAAGAGGAGTTCTATGTGCTTCTCTCCTGTTTATAGCTTTTCCCTCTGGCTAGCTGTTGCTTCTGGCCCTTCCAGAGTTGGGGCAAAGAAAGGGAATGTAAAGAATGTGGACAGGTCTTACTTCACTGCAGGGGCCATTGTCATCTTGCTGTGCTGTCTCCAGGGCCCAAATGGTGGCTTGTCCTCTGCTGCCATGGTGTCCTGCCACCTGAGGGACCTGCTCCCTTAGAGATGAGAAGAGAGGCTCTTTGTAACACCACAGTGCTCCATCAGGTTAAAACTCTCTTTGGGAAACTCCCCATCCCGGCACACATCAAAATTCCCATTTATTGCTTGGTTTGGTGAAACAATTTTGGAGTAGGAATTGGAAACCTGGCTTGAAACCCTACTCTGCCCCTAAAAGATAAGCCACTTAATTTGATTGGAAAGTCAGTGCATACTCGGGTGGTATTGGTTGGTCCTTCGCTACATGGAGAAGCCAGGAGGAGGGACTATTCAGCATTTTCCCCTGCCATGAGCAGGAAGCTGTGGTGTGCCCTTCACGCGAAATCAAGAGGGAAAATAAGCCTTTTCTTAACCTTCCCAGCAAATCCCTTTCAAGAGTGATGATTTCACGCCATCTCATGTCTGCTTCCTTCCACTCAGGAACCTATCAGTGCATCTTTAGATATAAGAATGTGTACAGTATCGCAACCAAAGATGTCACTGTTCACCCGCTGCCTCTGGAGACAAATATCATGGTTGATCCCTTGGAAGCCAGTGTTCCCTGCAGTGGTTTCCATCACATCAAATGCTGCATAGAGGAGGACGAAGACTACAAAGTAACCTTCCAGATAGGCTCTTGGTTGGCGCCTGCTGGTAAGATGCCGACCGCTAGATTGTTGGCGTATGTTACTTCACGTATGGGGTCTCTGCAAACTGACTATTAAAACAGAGATCCGGAAACACAGGACCATATCATCAGAGGTAGAATTAAGCAAGCAGAATCCTAGGAGCCTTCCTTTGGCTTGTGGCTGTTGGTTCATTGGTTTGTGGCTAAACCTTGGGAGTCTGTGAGGGTGGGGCCCATTCTTTTTAGTGGACGCTATTGAAGAGAGTTTTACGATACCTTCAGAGGATTGCCACCTCCTCAGTGTGGCAGACTAGATATTCTGATAGTCTTTCTCTCCACGCAATACAAAGGCCACAAAAATATTTTTAAACGCATAATGGAGCATGCAAAAAAGTAAGAGAAATAACCAAGGACTAAAAAGAGAGGAAAAATATTAGAACTGAGACTTTAACGAATGCTAACGCTTCACTATGAACATTTGTCAATATCAAAAACCCAGAATCCTAGGTTTTAAGGCCCCGAGGGTATTAGTGAAAAGACTTTGCTCTCTAGCAGTAACTGAGGCCTCTCCAATCAATTCGTACAATATCAGAACCTTCAACGGGTTGCATGCTTAATAATAGAGAAGGCCAGGAAAGCAAAATCCCCCTGCCAGAATCAAGAGCACGGTCTCATCTTTGGGTTGACGAAAAGTTTCCCCTGAGAAGTGTAATTTTCCTGCTGTCCCCAGGTTTGGACTTTGAGTTTATACTGTCAGTGAGGTTCAGGACCCCTGACCTGAAGTTACAGTTGTCCTTCTATGGCATTTGGCAAAAACAAAAACAAAAAAACCCAGATTCTCTCTGGGAGATGCGCCTTCAAATCCAAATCCCTCGGAATTTCTAAAGATTAAGGTCAAGCAACCATGAGCTAAAACCCCCACATCTCAAAACAGAGACACCTTCATGAGGGATTGATAACTTCATTCCTTTTTTCAATGACTGTTCTTTAGGAATTGCTCAAGGCAAGACACCATAGCAGGCAATGCCAGGGAGACAAGAGTGGAAAGGCACATATTTGAACACCCAGGAGGTCCATGTCATAAAAGACAATGCGTATACCATTAAATATCCAAAAACAAGTAATACGGGTTGAACAAAAGAATACAAGTTCAGAAAAATGGGGTCCCAATAAAGGCTACAGTGTTTAGAGAAGGCCACATGGTAGGGGAGATCCATCTGGAAACATGTCAACATTCTGTGATCATCACGTGACATTCCACACTTTCTGTGCCCACACCGAGATCAGCCCTGGGAGATGCAAATGCAAAGAGCAGGCACTTCCTCTTCAGGGGCTTCTGGTCTAGTGGAGGAGACAGACCCATAACGGGCGACTCTAAACCAACATGGTAAAGGCAGGAGAGGACAGGTAAAGGCATCGTGCACCAGGCATGATGGGGTTTAGAGAGGAAGAGGGATCCCAGGGAGGCTGAAAAGCCTTTCTGATTGTCAAAACTGTGTGGCATGGACTTGGGCTCTGGAGTGGTAGAGGTGAAGTTTGGGCTAGTGCACGGGCAAATGGGGCTTGTTTACTTCTGAGAGCCAGAGGCAGAACCATGTAAATATCATAGGTAAAATCACATTAAAAAGGAATTTGGCACATTCCTGGGGAAAGTTTATCCATATTAAATGGTCTTAACAAAATTTGTCCTTTGGATACACATGTTGTGACTTAATTCTTTCCAAAACTCTGTCTTTTAGCAAAAGAAGTCACTATAAAGCAAGTGTGCTACAAACACGAGTTCAGTGCAAACTCAGTTTCCTGGTGTTCGAAAACGATTGAGGTGTTTTGTTGTTTTACCAATGCTGCTAATACTTCAGTCCGGAGCCCATCTATGAAGCTTAATCTGCTTCCAGGTAAGAGCGTTCGGAGACTTTAAAATGTTATTGTCTGGAACAGTCATTCATTTATTCTTTGGCTCCCTCATCCCTCTGTCTCATAACTGTCAGTTGGACACCTTCCCTGTGGCCTCAGGCTCCCCATGGGGAAATGGAAAGAAACAAGCTGCGTTCTGGGGCCTCAAGCCAGGGGAGAGATATGTGGATTAAAAAGACAGATGGGGAGAGGACATGTGGTTGGGTGGCTGGAAGACGCTACCTGGTTTAGCTTTGCTGAAGGTAGGTGGGAGGAGGTGATCCAGAAGCCTTATGAAGAAGCCGTACTCCTGTGTCTGGGAGGCTGATTGGTTCATTCAGCAGGTAGGAGCAACTGTGTCTGTGTGAGTGTCTGTGTGAGGTTGGGGTTCTTCTGAAATCTCAGTGAAGGAAGGGTGTCTCTACTCCTTTCCCAAGACACAGCTGCATGAAAAGAACTGATCTCTAGGGTAGACAGTGCCTTTCCCAGCCGTTGCCATCACTGAGCCACACGCCCTTGTGGAATGCCTTCCCTGGGGAAGGGCCTGAGGTGTGCCACCATTTCTAGCAAAGCCCAGGCTACTGAGCTCTCCTCAGTAGCAGCAGAGGGGCCAGGGATAAATGCGACCCTGAGCTTCTACCATAAGCAACCTCCCTCCCCCAATTTCAATCTTCCCGGTGACAGGACTCTTGACCCGTGACGCAGCCGTGGCTCTATCACCAAGCTTGTTTGAAGTTACTGAGTCACTTGTGGTCACTGGGCGCTGGACACCAAAGCAGGAAACAATTTAGAATCGCTGTCCCCAGACACCACCAAGCACAGCCCCTACAGGGGGCAGCAAAGGTCACCCGGTCACTATCCCTGCCCTTCTTCCCCTCCTCTTAGCCATTGTGTTTTCTTCACTCATCTTTGCCCTTCCTCTCTTTCTTTATGCCATATCTGACATTCCTTTCCCAGTAGAAATGACTTATGTGGTTCCAGATTTTAAATAGTAGTTGAAATCATCGTTAACGCTAAATGAAAATGTTGCTGAGGGAAGGATCTACACATTACAGATTGCAACAAACATCATTTCCCCATTCCTGTCTGGCCTGAGTGGCAGTGAAATAGAGCCACCGGGACGGGAAGCTGAAAGGAGTGTGGGGAGCAGGGACTCATTTATCCACCCGCTCCCTCGTCCACCCATCCAATAATACCTGTCAGACACCTCCACTGTGGCGGCCGGCAGCTCACCATGGGGGACTGCAAAGAAATAAGTTATGTCTCAGAGCCTCGAGCCGAGGGGCAGCTAGGCTAAAACTAGGGGATTCAGGCCAGGGAGCCGTGCTCCTCAACCTTCGCAGCTCACTGGAATCTCCAGGGACGCTCAGAAAACTTCTGATCCCCGAATCCCAACCCCAGAGATTCTGATTTACTCAGCATAGATGTTGGCATTTTCAGAAGCTCCCCAGGTGATTGTAAGATGACACAGTTGAGCATCTCTAGATTAAGGCATAAACTGTGTTAGAAAAAGCAAGGACAGATTACAGAAGTCAGGTTTGTGTGGAAAGTGCTGAGAAGCTTCGGAAAATCTGGAACAAAACTAAGGCATTAGGTGCCTCTAAGAAGGTCCCTGAAATGAAGAGAAACGTGATTTCAAATACCAAAACTCTGCCTCCAGCTGACCTTCTTTCTGCTACCTTTTCTCTTCCTGTCGGCTTTATTTCTGTGTCACCGTCACAGGGAAGAACGTCACATGTCAAGACCCCACCCTGGGCGTCGGGGAGCCTGGGAAGGTCATCCAGAAGTTGTGCCAGTTCTCAGACGTCCCCAGCAGCCCCGGCAGTCCTCTGGGTGGGACCATCACTTACACATGCACAGGCTCCCAGTGGGAGGAGACGAGGAACAACTGCATCTCTGCCCCGATAAACAGTCTGCTCCTGCTGGCCAAGGTGATCCTTGAACCCTTGACACAGAGCTCCTGGTGGGCACATCCATCTGGGGACCAAATTTCAACACACAGGAAAGTGGGCTTTGGGATTGTTCATGTGGCTCTAGAAGGTACATTTATGTGCTTATGTCTGAAGGAGGTGCAATCCTACCCATGCTTGAAAATGCTTTAATTCAAATATAGAGGCAACAGAATATGTGTTCTGCTCTAGAACCAGCTGAACACCTTGACTTTGACGTCTCCCTACCTGAGTCCAGTTACCTCCAAGGAGCAGGGGTATTATCCTCTCTCCACTGCCTTTTTTGAATAATTTGGATGTCAAGCAAATAGCCCCTCTTTTCAGAAAGAGGAACAACATAAAATATAAGATTCATTGATTTAAAAATAATAGGTTTGAGATTGGGCCAGGCACCGTTGCTCATACTGTAATCTTAGCATTCTGGGAAGCCAAGCTAGTGGATTGCCTGAGCTCAGGAGTTTGAGACCAGCCTGAGCAAGAGCAAGACCCTGTCTTCACTAAAAAAAAGGAAAACTAGGTGGGCCTGGTGGTGGGCACCTGTAATCCTAGTTACTTGAGGAGGGTGAGGCAGGAGGATCCATGAGCCTAAGAATTTGAGGTTGCTGTGAACTATGATGCTGCTGTGCCACTGTACTCAAGGGGACTGAGTGAGACTCTTTCTCAAAAAAAGAAAAAAGAAAAAGAGAGAGAGAGAAGAAAAGACAAGAAAAAATAAAAAGGAAGATAGAAATTATAATTTGAGCTTAATGTGGGCCCTGGTCCCAATTCTAGATACTTAGATATACTTTCCGTGGAAACAGGCTCCTCCTGCCTCTCATGCTCCTTTGGATGTGTCCATTCAGCATATATTTTTGGGCACGTCCTATGTGCCAAGTTGTGACTTGTACTGTGTTAGGCATTATAGGATAAGTAAAGGATACAGAGAAATGTAACACATGATGTCCATGTGTTTAAGGAGTTTGTAATTTGACTGGAGTGATATTGAAATTAAAGCAATTTCACTAGAGATGTCACAGATGTAAACTATGTTAAATAAAACAAGGGCTTGTGCATTCAGAGGAAGGAACTCCCCTGGGTTGGAACACGTGTCAAAGGCCTCCTGTCGAAGATAGAAATTGAGCTCTTTCTATTTGTGAGCAGGAGTTAGAGCGTCAGGAAACAGAAGTGTAATCATTCCAGGTAAGGTGACCATATGATCTATCATCCACATCAGGACACATTTTGAGCAAAAAAGAGGCACTCTTAATAATTACACTGGGAGAAACGATATAAACCACAAGTATCGCAGGAAAACTGGGAAGGACAGACACTTTACTGACAAGCAGGGTTAGTGATCAGAGGAAAAGCAGAGTGCAAATATCCTTACGTGCGTGACAATTGTACTCCACTGCAACTGAGTAAAATTGAGTTCTCTAGAAATCACATCTCTCCTCTACTTAGGAAGATCAGGTTAACGTATCTTTTACTGCTCGACTTACATGTGAGGTCTTATGTCATATTCCATTCTGAAGAGTGCGCATGGGTGGTTTTGAGATAAGTACATCCCCTTACAGTGCATACTTACTTTTGTGGAAATGGAGAAAAAAGGGACACGCGACCTGAGAGGTCTGGTCACGAGTGGATCTGTCGGGTTTGCCGGCTGGAATGACTGACGAGTTGTCTGTTTTGGCTCCTGTCCTACTAGGCTTTGATCCGGAGCCCCTCTCAGGAAGAGAAGCTCCCTACATACCTGAAGGATCTTTCTGTTAGCACAGACCTGGTGAAACACGAAATCCTCTCATCTCCTGGGAGCCTGGGAGCCGTCATTAACATCCTGGATTTGCTCTCCACAGTGCCAATCCAAGTAAATGCAGAAATGATGACGGTGAGCTTTGCAGGAGTTTTGGGTCTTACCTTTCACCCTTTAGGACTTGTGTTCCAGACACACGATTCCTCCCCATGGCAGCGTCTTCTCTGTCTTTTCCGTCATTAGAGTCACATTAGAGGCACGTGCTTTGCCAGTTGTAGCTTTTAGGACATGAAGCTTTTAGGACGTGTTTCCAGTACTTATTTGGGGGACCTTAAGAATATTTCCTCAGTGAATCCCTGCTTTAGTTTCTTCTTTAAAACAGAGTGAAATTCTCATCTGGAAATTCTCATCCAGGAAAACTAGGAGTTAAAGGTTTTCAGAATATGTGCAAGGTGAGATTTTCAAAGTTCTAGCACTAAACATGAATTTTGAAGCCAACAGGGTTCTGCGAGGAAAGAGTTTATTTACCCACCAGAGTTCAAATGCAGAGGCTTTAATGAAGGGGTTCTTAGGGAGGGAAAAGCCAAGGTTAACAAACCAATTAATAAACAAATAAGAAGGTACGCAGAGATCAGCACCAATACCAGCCCAGGGAAAGGAGAGGAAATGGTGCAGGCAGAGTCCACCTTAGAGGAGGGACGGGTCCACAGGGGCCAAGGGCTGGGAACCTCACAGCCTTAACCAGAGAATAAAGACCAGGGACGGGGTGGTGGTGCGCAGCTGGGAAAATGTACCTCGGCTTCTCCCTTCTCCCGTCCTCCCATCTCCTGCCAGTGCTGCGCATGGACAGAACCCAACCAGAGGCCAACTGGCAACAAGCTTAGGGACAGAGTCCAAAGAAGTCGCGCATGTTTCCTAGGGCTGGTGTCCTACACAGCTTACAATGATAGCAATTTATTCTCGTACAATTCTGGAGGCTAGAAGTCTAACATCAAGGTATCTGCAGGGCTACATCCCCTCCAGAGGCTTCAGAGGCTTTGCCTCTTCCAGTTCCTGGCAGCTTCAGTCACTCTGTGGCTTGTGACTGCAGGGCTCCGGTGTGACCCTGTCTTCAGATGGGCTCTTACTCTCCACTTGCCTTCTCCTCCTCTGTCTCTGTAAGAATATTTGTCACTAGATTTGAGGTCCACCTACCTAATCCATGATCAATCCTTAATTTAATTACATCTACTCCAAATAAGGCAACATTCATGGAGTTTAAGAATTAGGATATGCCATTGGGAGGGTCAGGGAGTATCATTTCAAGATTCTATAGGGTTCATACTACCCAAGAACAGAACAAGGCGAAGAAGGGCAAATAATTTACATTGGGAGATAGCCTGAATGGAAAAATGACAAGTCTGCATATGTCTATAGGGGAGAGAATTAAGTTGTATCGCATGTGGCTTGGTGCCTGTAGCTCAGCAGCTAGGACACCAGCCACATACACTGGGGCTGGCAGGTTTGAACCTGGCTAGGGTCTGCCAAACAACAATGACAACTATCACAAAAAAATTCCCAGGCATTGTGGTGGGCACATGTAGTCCCGGCTACTAGGAAGGCTGAGGCAAGAGAATGGCTTAAGCCCAAGAGTTTGAGGTTGCTGTGAGCTGTGATGCCAGGGCACTCTACCGAGGGTGGCATAGTGAGACTCTGTCTCAAAAAAAACAAAACAAATTTTGTATTGCACAAAAGAAGGATGCCTTTGACCAGACTTGCATAGCTCATCTGATGCTCAGGATTTGAGATAGTCTTCTGAACAACCTCATCCTTCCTGGTAAGATTCCACCCACCAAAAACACTTTATAGGCTTGAGATTGAAAAGAAAATACAGAAAAATAATAAATACCTTTGCCAGCCTGCTGGGTTGGCCTTGGTGAGTAGGATGTGTCTGTGTGTGTGGGGGGGGGGTCACAGTCTTGGGGACCCACCCTCTGCCAACCTGCGCCATAGGAAGGCAGGTCGCAGATCCCTACTGCCTCCAAGGTTTCCTTTTCCTCTGTTCACCTATGTCCACTTAACCAGTTTCTAGGGAGATGTTATATTTTGTTTTTATGATTGAAAGAATTTGGTTGGTTTGATCCCATGCTGTGTCACTTACAGCACGTGCTTTCCACCGTGAACATCATCCTCAGCAAGCCGGCCTTGACCACCTGGAAGGTTTTACAACAGCTACAGGTCACCCACAGCTCCCAGCTACTGCACTCAGTGGAACGATTTTCGCGAGCGCTGCAGTTAGGAGACAACCCCTCCCTGTCGTTCTGCCAAGCCAATGTGCAGATGAGCAGCATGGTCATCAGATCCAGCCACCCCGAAGCCTATGAACAGAGGTTTGTTTTCTCAGAGGCTGACCTCTGGGGCAATATCATCATTGACCAGAGCCAGCTGGAAAACTTGGAGCCAGATTCATCTATTGTCACCGTGGCTTTCCCAACTCTCCAGGCCATCCTGGCCCAGGATGATCAGAAAAGGAATTTTGCAAACAGCTTAGTGATGACGACCACTATCAGCCACAACATAACCACGCCGTTCCGGATTTCCATGACTTTTAAGAACAACAGCCCTTCAGCGAGGGAAGCAAAATGTGTCTTTTGGAACTTCAGCCTTGCCAACCACACCGGGGGCTGGGACGGCAGTGGGTGCCATGTTGAAGACAACAATGAGGACAATATCACGTGTGTCTGTGACCACCTAACTTCATTCTCCGTCCTCATGTCCCCTGACTCCCCCGACCCTGGTTCTCTCCTGAGGATCTTGCTGGATATCATTTCTTATATCGGGTTGGGTTTCTCCATCCTGAGCTTGGCAGCCTGTATAGTTGTGGAAGCTGTTGTGTGGAAATCAGTGACCAAGAACCGGACTTCCTACATGCGCCACGTCTGCATAGTGAATATTGCCGCCTCCCTTCTGGTCGCCGACACTTGGTTCATCGTGGTCGCCGCCATCCAGGACAGTCACTACGTGCTCTGCAGGACGGCCTGTGTGGCCGCCACCTTCTTCATCCACTTCTTCTACCTCAGCGCCTTCTTCTGGATGCTGACCCTGGGCCTCATGCTCTTCTACCGCCTGGTTTTCATTCTGCACGAAGCCAGCAAGTCCACGCAGAAGGCCATTGCTCTCTGTCTTGGCTATGGCTGCCCTCTCGCCATCTCCATCATCACAGTGGGGGCCACCCAGCCGTGGGATGTCTACACAAGGAAGGATATCTGTTGGCTTAACTGGGAGGACACCAAAGCCCTGCTGGCCTTTGCCGTCCCGGCGCTGATGATTGTGGTTGTGAACGTGACCATCACGGTTGTGGTCATCACCAAGATCCTGAGGCCTTCCATTGGAGACAAGCCGTGCAAGCAGGAGAAGAGCAGTCTGTTTCAGATCAGCAAGAGCATTGGGGTTCTCACGCCACTCTTGGGGCTCACTTGGGGCTTTGGTCTCGCCACCGTGTTCCCAGGGACCAGCCTGGTATTCCACATCATATTTGCCCTTCTCAATGCCTTCCAGGTGAGTTTGGCAGAGCTGAGCTCTCAGGAAGCTTTTATTTCTGTGGGACAAATGAATAATAGAAACATAAACAGGAGAAGGAATGGGGAATGAATTTAGTTTCCGAGGAAGCCTTAGACCTAAAGAGCAGTAATTATAAGAATTCGATGAGACAGAAAGGACACATGCCTCCGCTCCCTTGGAAATTCATAGTTTTTATTACCTGCATTATAATTGAGTCATATATGCCAGTCTCTCCTAAATGTCCTGATTATACAAGCAGAGGAAAGTCCTCTTTCTAAATTGGATTCTGCTGTTTATTCAGGATTATCTTGGTGCCCTTTATTAGCTTCTAAATGAAAATCCTGTCTTTGTGAGGACAGGGATTGCATTGCTCTTCTTCTATCCATAGCACCTTCTAGGGACCTTGGTACAGAGTAGGTTCTCTGTAACTACTCGAATGAATTGAGTGCTGTGCGCTACATAATAGATTCCCTGGAAATATTTTTTGGAAAAAAAAAAATCCAAGAATGAAGGCCGTAATATCAGACAATCTGCTTGATTATATAACATGAAAAGACATCTTTGCTCTCCTGCAGTACATAACCAGTTATTAATATAATGCAAACCAGTGTGTCAGAAATGCTAAAACAGAGGTATAGACAATAAGGCTTTGACACACAAAGAAAGGGAGTGATTAATCCTGTTTCACCCAGATAAGAGGTGGTAAGGGTAGCAAAACCTGCCGGATCCCTGCCCCCGTGAGAGAGAGAGAAGGAAGGGGCTGGAAGTGAAACTAAAGCAGTGTCTCCTAGATGCTTTTGCCACGGCCATATCAACCCGGATTTCTGCTACTGGGCCTCTGGCTCCAAACTATAGGGCTCATGTCTGTGACCTTCCTGGTATGCCTCCGTTGGAAGAAACTAGTTGTCCTGCCCGATACCCTCAATTCTCATCACAACCGTGTGGGCAACACTGTAGATGTAAGAGGTGTATTTAATAACATAGCCAGCGGGACCTCCAGTTCACAACTGAAGGAAAATGGGGAAATAGAAAATATCCTCCCAACAGCATGACATTTAGAGTCCCTTAGTGTGGACCTATCGTGCGCTGTTCTCATCCCATAAACTCAGATAGGGAAAGAGACAGTACAAATTCAATATCGGGTTAACAAAGGACTTGTTATTTTGCTAGACAATGACATGTGATTAAAGTGCACTTCTTTTAAATCCTTTTTCTCAGGGCTTATTCATTTTACTCTTTGGATGCCTCTGGGATCTGAAGGTAAGAACAATGACAATTTCATGCTTCTAGAAAAATCTAAAGCACTTGTGGTACGTTTAAGTCATGATAACCTCTTTTCAACAATGCAGGTTCAGGAAGCTTTGCTGAATAAATTTTCTTTGTCCAGATGGTCTTCACAGCACTCAAAGGTAAGTCTTTTCTCTGTGGAGACTTTCCATCCTATATCCTTCCATGTTTCACACTAAGAGAAAGCATGAAATTTTTACCTGGGGATTTTGATCAACAGGACTGCATACATTGCAAGCCTTATTCTGCTTATTAAACATGGCCATGGAGCCATTGGTAAGATGCTACTCCACATACTTAAATAGATTTTAAATAATAGATGGTATAAGCTTACAGTTAAAATCAGACTTTCAATGAGAAGTAATCTGGGGGGAATTCAAGGCATTAGAGAAGACAATTTAAGGAATAATAACAGAATTTCCTGTAGTTCATTTTGGAACATAGTTGTTTCCCTGGAATATATTTGACTGTTATTCACATATAGGAAGACGCTAAAAACCTACTAAATAATAAAACATATATTTGCAGTTTTTTTTTTCCAATACAGATCCTAAGATTCTAGTATCCCAATCAATGCAGCCTCAAAGAGGTGAGACTAGAGAGGTAGGCCAGTGACCACTAGAGGGCGGCAAAACCAATCTCCTAGAGATCAAAACCGCCATGCTCTAACAAGTAATGACTTTGCATTGTCTCTTCTTCTCTCTTCAGTCAACATCCATAGGCTCATCCACGCCTGTGTTTTCTATGAGTTCGCCAATATCAAGAAGATTTAACAATTTGTTTGGTAAAACAGGTACGTTGTGCCCTCAGGGTGCCCTGGTTGACAGAACACATTTGCTCTGATGGGGAGACTCAGGGCTGTTACTCTCCCACTCCCAATTCACGGTGTCCACCTGACATGGCCTCCGTTGGGATAGAGGTCCAGTATAGGCGCTTGCTCACCTTTTCACAAATCATCACAGGGTGGGTACAGTGGGAAGCTGCCTTCAATGGGCAACTAATATTAACTCAGGAAGAATAGGATTCGGATAATCTAGACAGGCCTTTGGAGAGATGACTATCAAAATATCTACTCTAAAGATGGGAACTGTAAATTGCTGACCCTGTCAAACACAGAGTTCTTTTCAACTCAGTTTCATGGAAGGAGATAGGTCATGTTTCTGGCTTATGTTGCAGCAAAGGATATACAGTAGAACCTCCATAGTTGATCACTCCTACATTGAACCTTAAGTTGACCTAATTTTCATAGACCAGGTGTGAATCACATATATGTGTCAGGACACTAGGCCTAATTCCTTATGTTGACCAGTTGGCTGCAGTCCCATGGGTGGTCAGCTCACAGCTGTTCTATTGAATTTAGAAAATCCGACTACAGGATCTCACTCTGTGGATTTGTTTTCCTTTTCTTTCTTTTTATGGGATGTTCTTGTTTCACACATTGCCATTTATGACACTGTTCATGTGTGTATGAGGGATCATCCAAGTTAGCTATTCTATTAGAAACACTCACAGTTAAATTTCTACCTTGGAGACATGACTTTGGGCAATAAGTCTCAGCTGTTCTGACAAATTGAAACCCCTGTTCCATCCCACCATCTCCCAACTCCAGAAAAACAAACCCCAGAATTCTTTCCAGCTTTTTGAAACTGAACAGACCTCTCAAATGTGGAGTCTAAAAATGTGTCAATATTCCAGAAAAAAGTTTTTCACATAAAAGAAAATTTTGAGAATACCCTTCTACCATTAAAATGCCAATATTTGGTCCATATTTGAAGGGTCAGGAGAAGGCTTCTAAATATGGATCAAAAATGTTTTCACATAGTAAATGAAAAAATCTCATGAATGTTATGTCAATTAGGTTGAGGAAAATATCTCAGATTGTATGTGAAACCCGCACACTGTACCCCATGATTGAATTATTGTACACAGTTATAATTCAATTAAAAAAATAAAAAAAAAAGCCAATACAAGGGTACATATGGGTTCTATTAAATATAGAGTATAAATGTCTTAAAACAATAATTAAGTAAATGAGACGAGGCATATATTAACCAGTGTGATGTAAAGGCTCCTAATTCTACATGAAATCAGCACATTGTACCCCATAAATGCATTAATGTATACATGATCTATGTGTTTATGATTTAATAATAATATTTTTTTAAAACTCCAGAAGGCTTAGTGGGAAGTTTTTTGCTTCAATTTGTCAAATTCCTTATGATACTGTCAGACTTCTACTGTTGATTTTGAAAGTCACTAATTTGATCTGTTGTGAGGAGAGCAGATCTTCCTGGTGCCAGCTCTTTCACCAAGGTTGCAAGGCCTGGAGTGCCTGGGCATTGCCACTGGATGGCCACTTGGGGTCATTTGTGAAGCCACGCTGGGCCTGTTTGAGGGTTTCATAAGCACTGTAACTTTGCTTTGTGTCATCAGCAGCCCCAAAGGCCCCCCCCAGGCAATGATGGAAACCTTGTTAGCCGTGGCAGTTCTGCAATTGGATGGTAGGGCAGGCACTTGGACCCTCCCCTTGTCCACCGAACACTTCCTGCCCTCTCTCTATGCACAATCTCCTCCCACTCCGGGCTGCAGACACTAGCCTGTGCAGTTCTCCAGGGCTGCCCTCCTCGCTACACCAATTATTAGCACTTTTGTTGTCTTTCCTGACTCCTGCTTTTTCTCTGGTCCTGCCTTTTCTTCCCCTAGACTTTGCTCTTTTCCTTCCTTTTCCTGCCTTTACAATTCTTTGCCTTGAGCGTTTCCTCCAGGTCCCTCCCAAGGACTCCCCCATGATTCTGGGGGGTGAGGAGTTTCCCTACTGCAGACGTCCCCAAGCCCATGCATGTGTTGGCATGTGGAGAGGTTACCTGCTGCCCGCCCCCACCCCCGGAGTCTTCCTGTCCTCTGTAGGAATCTGGCTGCTGGTGTGATATGACGTAGTTAGTGCTTGTTGGCTGCCTCGCATGCATGAGAACAACAGCTCTGTTTGTTCTCTGGCACACCTGGGTCTTGGGAGGACGGCAGGCATGGTGGTTTCCAGGCATGACCAAGCTTACCTGGCTCCTGGACAGGGCGACCCTTGGTTCATTAGGAGATGTTCATGCCCCAAGATCTGTGACGGCTTGCCTGTAAGGCTGCGCTGTTCCTCTGTTTTTCAGGAACGTATAATGTTTCCACCCCAGAAATAACCAGCTCATCCTTGGAAAATTCATCTAGTGCTTATTCATTGCTCAACTAAGCAAGACCAGGAAAATTCATCCCACGTGACCTCCTGAGAACTGTGGATGTGCTTTGCAGAAAGAGATCCTTCCAAAGCTGTGGGTAACATGCTCTCTGCACAGGTTTTTGGGAGCAGATGCTGTAAAGACTTTTTCCTTAGAGAAGAGGCTTTCCTTTGTAAAAATAGACTAAAAGTAACTATTATGTTTATTTTTGTTCCCCTACCCCACCCCTGATGTGACACTAAATATGTATAGTATTTAAGTGAAATGCAAATCCCCAAGGCCCAATTTCCCTGTCTATATTGTAATATAGAATTTTGAAAAGACATTTTTCTTTTCATGTAGTGGGCACAAAGATAAGCTTTGGTTAAAATAATAAATAAAAGGCTAGTCCCTAGGAAATGCTTCAGTGAATTCTAAGAAGGAAGGAAGAAAAGGAGAAAGGGAAGGAGGGAAAGAAGAAGAGAAAAAAGAAGAACAAAGAAAAGACTGAAGAAAAACAACATTAAGGGCCACATTTTAGGATTTCCATGTTAATGATCTAATATCATCAGTTAGATACTACAACATGGAAAATTTTGTAAAAATAGCTCAAAAATGAAAACCGGAAGTAAGCCGCAGGGGAATGAGTTCAGTATCTTCCTGATACCGTCTTAGCTAAGAGGAGGAAAAAAGACAGTGGTAAAGCAGGGAGGGAGTGACATCATCGGGATGCTTTCAAGTGGATAATAATATTTATAGGACATGGGTGGGAGGAGGCATGATGTTCCTGATGCTAATGCACACGTGTGTGCCTTTGCCAAGGTCTAAGCCAAGTGGAGTGAACATCCAGAGGACATGTGTCAAAGATCCACCTTCTCAGATCAAGCAGATCCAACTACTCATTGAACTTTTTATAATTCATCAGAAAAGCCTTATATACTTCAGTTTGTTCCATATTTTGAAAGCCAGAAATAAACATTTTTTGTACACTTTAATTGCCAAATGTGCCACATTGCACTGAAATCAGACCCTAACTGTCATGTGTTTAACAGCTTTAACCGGGTACTTCTCTGCGCAGTGCAGAGCAGCTCTGAATACTCTCCAGCGTTGTGATTCATTGTCCTTGTTCCTGTTATTGTTACTGTGCAGAATGGCCCTTGGTGTGTGGTATGGCTCTCCATGTCTTATCTCTGTCAGTCTTTAAATTCCCAGACCAATACACCTGATGAGTTTTGCATGGTCTAAGTTGTGTTTATTCCAATCCCTTGGAAAGCGTCTGGAAAGAAATGTGACGGCTAGGGCTATTCTGTTCTCCTAATGATGCTTTACCTTGACAAACAAATGGCAGGCCCTTTCCGAAGGATTTGATTGCTGGCGGATTAACTGTGTGTGTGTTTTGTTTGTGTGTGCATTTTTCACTTAAAAATACAAATATTTATTGAGATTGCATTCATATAGAGTTAACCACGTGCCATATATTCCAAATGAAAGTCTGACCCCCAAAGGAGAAGACAGAATATGAATGTGTGGCTGCTCAGGCCAGGTGGGCTGTGTGTGACCTTCCCAAGGATGGAGGACGTAAAGGGGCCCAGCCATTAGGGTGGTGGGAAGTGAAGAAGGGACTGAGATTCAACAACCATTGTTTATTGAGTTCAAAGGAGTTTTCTTTTAATATTTTAGCCCTTTAAATCTCCTTCTTTTATTTTTTATTTTAAATTCTACTACTATCTCTCTTTTCTTCCTGCAGAGGGAGAAATAGGGGGAAGATAGATGATAGATGTCCTAATAATGCTTGAAATAAATGAATTCCTTATTTCCATATATTCACGAATGACACAGACCTCTACTCCCATGCTTACCTGACAACTCTCACACCCCAATCCCACCTGAATGCTTCATTACTTAACGTCCCTAAAGGAAATGATTGTTAGGCTATAAATGTGGGCTAGGTTCGCCAGGGAATGATCAGCTTTGAACAGAACTTACTTGGTACTGAAAAGATGGAGACAGGTTAAGTTAGGGAATCAGGTGAATTATAATAGCATTAGCTATTAGGGGAAGGCTGACCTTAATGAGTTAAATGGAGGAGAGGTGAGCCAGGGTTATGCGCGGTGTTACTTAGCAGGGCGATCTTGACGTGATCAATCACAGAAGGCACAGCCCCTCTGGTGCAGCACCAGAGGGGCTGTCGTGTTCAAAATGAAACCAGATGAGAAACACTGAGTCTCCACCCACTTCCACAGGGATTCCCTTGGGAGTCATTGTGATTGGCCCTATGATGGGAAAATCCATAGATAGTAGGAGCCCATGGTGGGGTTCCTAGGATGCAGATCTGGCCCTCTGCCCACATTCCCTAGCTAAGACACGTTCTTATCCCAAACACACACATACGTCCACATGCTCACACACGCAGGCATGAGCCTTTGCCCTTTCAAGTCATAGCACTAGATTCAAATTCCAGAAAATCTATGAAAACAAATGATTAGAGAAATGCTTGCTGGTTTTCTGCCCACTGCAACACAAATAGCAACTACTACGCCTTCCCGCGAATATCCTAAAATAAATAGTAGAATTCAAAAGTGTAGAAGGGAACTGTGCCTGAATCTGTAAATTATATGAAACCAAGAGCCTGAGATCACAGTTCTCAATCAGCAATGACTGCATGACCATCAATAATGAATTTCTGAAGGCAGGAGGCCCAGTGACTCTGGGTGGTTCAGTCCACTTTGCTCATAAGGACCCAGTGTTTCCCCGGTGTCTGACATTGTTCAGCCTGTAAAGTCAGTTCCATGGCCAAAACTTTCCTGCCTTAAGGGACCTTCCATTAAGTAGGTTTCTTGCAAAGGGATCTGTCCTAAAGCTTCAGAGGTTGTGAGTTTAGAGCATTCACAAGTGAGCAGCTACCACAATATTCCCTGGGATCATTCCAAGTCCAGAGCCACGCGCAATCACTTGAATGAATCATGTGTCTGCCATCCTCCTCCCCAGTCCTTATTGTTTATATGGGGAAAGAGAACCACAAATGTCCATGGGGGTTTGGGGGTATAGGTTGCTAAGGCCAGAAACTAAGAAATACTGTGGGAAGTCAGAGCTTTTTGTGGTTTGTGGAGAGAAATCCAGGGAGGTCTGTGTTGGAAGGTTTCAGGAAAAGAAAAGATGTTACATGGAGAGGAAAAAAACTGTAGCAATCAGTAAATGCAGAAGGTGGGGGGAGGGCTGTCTGTTATTCTGAAGGAAGTGAAGCAGAAAGGCAAAATCGTATGAGAAGATTAAAGGAAACAGGGTAGTCCTAGAAATGCCACGTAGGTGGAACAGGTCTAATCTGTGTCATGTGATTGTGAAACCAAACAGGGCCTCTGAATCTCAGAGAGCAAACCTGTGACCCAGGTCAGTAAAAGTTGGATTCTGCAAGCACCCGGAGTAAAGGAGGGCTTCCAACAGACATGCCTTTCTGATGCATTCTCTTTAAACATAATGAAAATAGTGTCTCATCGTGTCAACAAGGATGTTAGCTTTGAAATTAGATGCTATAGCTTTCTAAAATTATGCTGTGGGATTTTAAGTAATGTCTTAATAGTATGTCAGTCTACAGCTGTATTTCCGCCCCATGCTTTGACCATAAAATAGCTCGATCTCATGAGCTTTCGTTGTACAAATGGTCTGCTCTTCGGTGAGATGCTGCTGCTGTTGATGTTTCAGGCCTGTGCCTGTCGCTCAGAATTTAACCCCATTCCACAAAAACAGAATAATCCTTCCTACCTTCCAGGCATAGTGGATGACAGAAGCTCGAGACAGCTGGCAGAGGGCTGACAGCTTCCCCAGCACCACCTACTCCCAGCAGCCACTGCTGATTGAACATGCCACAAAGGGTTTAAACAGGGGTCCTTGAACTTTCAGAACCTATTTGTCTGGGGAACATATAAGCAGATGCCTATTTCAACATTTGTGTGTGCCTGGGTTGGAATTTTTGTTGACAGCTGAAAATAGAACCCTCATGTCCTGTATTGATGAATAACAGAACTTAGTTTCCTAAGTTTCCTTCTCTCAGTGAAACTGGAGTGGATAGAGGAAGAAAGGAGGGCAGACCAGCCCGTTCCTGCAGCGCACTCAGTGCCAGACACCTGTTATATCTCCAAGTACCATTTCCATGGGCATGCTTTCCTGGGGCGGGGGGGGGGGGGGGTCATGGGCATGGTACCTGTGATTTAGACACAGTTTTCCTGTCCTTAAACAATTACATAGAAACCCATTCTTTCCTTTTACCTCTAAACTTGGAGCTGGAAGAGTTGAAAGGTCACCAGTGTGCATGACAGGTCCCTCTTCACAAATGGACTGTGGTTAGGAAACAAGTAAGCCATTCACACACCAAGGTTTTCATTCTTTTATGGAGAACCAAATTAAAAGTGTGCTGTTAAAAAGAGGCTAGGAAAGGCGTATTCGAGGCATGAAAGGCCCCAGACACTGACTGGCCAAGTCTTGAGCAGACTGCTGTTACAGCCCACGTCCCACAACATCAAACAACAAACCCTGGGGGTGACCGGGACACGCCTCGTGGGAACCAATTTTGATTGGTTCATCCTGGTCCTCCCTCCTGCCAATCAGCCGTCACCCCCCCACCCCCGCAATTGCGGAAAGAGGTGTTTGATGTGCATCGTTGACTGCTTTTCTCTGGAACTGTGAGCTTTTCCGCATGCCCCAGGCTCCTCTCAGCTGTGCCAGTCACAGTGGTCGCGACAGGAATCTCCAGCCCGGCTAAAGAGCAACAGCTGTCTCCAGTCCGCGGCTCCCCCGCAGCCCCGGCTTCTTCTGAGGCTTGATCGCCACCTGGTGGGCATTGGAGGAGGCGCCACATCTGCGGTCCAGCCTCGAGAGGACCGTGAGAGAGGCAGAGCTAGCCTTGGGGTCAGCACACAGTGAGGTTATTTGGGTCATATGAATAGAGTGAAGATCAAGGGCTATGGGATGTAGAAACCAGGAATGAAAGAATTATTCTCACTCCCCAATTTCTAACTCTTATCTTGTGATCCTTGCAGGGGAAAGGGGTAAGTGAGAAGGCCACATAGTCACATGGCTTGGGTGGCACGGTGGCACGGTGGCGTGGTGGCTTTGCAGGGGCATGCGTTTCTAAGGCACACGATCTGGGACTGCTGACTCCTTTTCCTTTCCTCCTGTACGTGGAACCAACAGCAAAGCCAAAAGAGGCCCCAGAAGTGACCTCGACCAGCCATTCTAGACAAGCTACTGGAAAGTAGTTTCAGCAAGGAAAATGGGCACCTTCCTAGTTTTGTGGGGCCTTAACATTTATTCTGTCAATGTGTCTGTGAAAGATTAACTGAGACAGTCCTATTCCCTTCCTTAATCCACCTGTTGAAAGCCACTGCTGGGCTAGATTTTCACTTCCATCCAGAGAGATTCTGCAGCCGTCCAGTGCTATCTGGCCATCCTGTCAACAGCTGAGGCCTGGCGGCAAGTTCCTTAGCCTAGCCTCGGGGTGCACATCGCCCAACTGTGCCCCGAGAAGACCCTGGGAAAGTTAACACGGTCAGCTGCAAGAAGGGCAGGTCCTTGAAGCGGAGGGACAAGAGGAGCTAGTCATATGTAATGAGGCCAATGACTTCTCAGAGAGAGGCTTGGGGGTGGGGGATGGGCGAGGTTTGGGGAGTGTCAATGCCTAGGGTGCTGCTCCTCCCCCCTTGGGAATAGCTCTCACCTCTTCCCCCTTGTAGTGGACGTGACTAACAAAAACAAAGTCTCAGGGAAAGATAAGGTTAACAAGCAAATAGTCCGGGAGAGGCACATGGCAACTTAGCTTTACCGTCAAATAAAAATGCTGGGAACTAGGTAATATGTTAACCCACATTTATTGAACTCCTGCTAGCCTATATACCTAGTGCTGTTCTAAGATCTTTATGCATATAATCCACAGCATCCCAAATATTTTTATTTTCATTTTTCAGTGAGAAAAACTAAGTCCAGAGAGGTAGATAATTTGTTCAGGGTCTCACAGCTGAGGACCAGTAGAACCAGGTGTTGAAAACAGTGACTGTGGTGCATGGTGGTTCAGTAGAATTCTCGCCTGCCACATGAGACACCAGGGTTCGATTCCCACCCATGCTCCTCTATGCCCCCTTTTAGGGCACAGCTGTAATCCTAGCACTCTGGGAAGCCAAAGCAGGTGGATTATCTGAGCTCACAGGTTCGAGACTAAGCCTGAACAAGAGCAAGACCCCCCCCATCTCTAAAATTAGCCTGATGTTGTGTCAGTCACCTGTAGTCCCAGCTACCCTAGAGGCTGAGACAAGAGAATCACTTGAGCTGAAGAGTTTGAGGTTGCTGTGAGCTATGACGCTAGAGCACTCTACAGAAGGCAACAAAGTCAGACTGTCTAAAAAAAAGAAAGAAAGAAAAATAAAAAGAAAAGGAAACAGTGTCCGCCTTAGAATATATGGACGTGTAACCACCTCACTGTAGCATTTCTCCATGCAGCCCCAGCTCAAAGCCAGTTACTTTCCAAAGGTAGGCCCCCAAAGGGGAAGGGTTCCCAGTGCACAAAATGAGACGGGGAGAACAATGGTGACAGAAAGCATGGGGGAGGGGAATAATGCTTCTCCAAGCTTCATCTCACTTTATAATTTCACCTCCCAGGACATAATGACCGGTGTTCTGGCCAAACTTCAGAGTTCTCCTGCTTCCTTTCTAAAGTCTCTGATGAAATATCAAAGAACCCCTGCTGTGTTGCTTTACCGAAAGTGGATTTCAAATTAGCCATTTAGTGGACTCCCGAATGGAGCAGCTTGACTGTACTCGCCAGTTTAATTTTTAGACTTCATTTAAATGAGCTTCCCATGAGGCTCCAGTAGCCGGTGGTGGTATTTCCATTCTTGTCACAGATCTGTCATGCATTCTCACGGTGCTGGATGCCACTGAGACACACGGGAAGAAAAGATGATTTCCCAGAAATGAAGTGTGATTCTGAGGCTGTGTTTAAACACATCAAGTGGAGAACTGAGACATTTTTCCTAATAAATTTGTCTAAGTGGCGATTTTCCTTGTGATGTGGGATGCTAAGGTAGCATCTTGCTCCCTACTTGAGTTGTGTGGTTGTGTTTCCTTCACTTTGCATTGGGTAGGTGCAGTGGGCTGCTCTTTAGCTGATCAGGGAATATAGCATGGTGGGAAGAGCCTGGATTCTGCAGCCTGACTGTGCTTTTCAATTCTGAGTTCACCACTTCTTGGCTTATGACTTTGGGTAAAGCATCTCTCTTGTAACTCAGTTTCCACAATGGAAAAGGGAATGATAATGGGCCCCACAGGTGGTTATGAAATTCTTACAAAGCCCAGAAAATTATACCTAGCACACAGTTATTACTAAATAAAGTTAGCTATTATTGTTTGTATCATGCTGTGTGTATACAAAGTTACAGTAAATGTATACACATATACAAGGAACTCAGATTTAGATAAGCTCTGTTCCAAATCAAAATACACCCTCCACATTATCACATCTAACTCATGTTTAGTAGTCTTTAAAGTAATCCCAAAGGCACATGACATCCTAAATCATAACTTTACCAGGGTTTAAATTTAAATCATGCCCATTATGAAGCCAGAATGGAGGAATAAGTGGCATAACAAGTGAGTCAGCCTGGTTAACTCCACTGCGTTTGCATCTAAAGTCAGTTTTGGTAATCTTAAGTGTTATGCAATTTTATTTAATCCTCAAACTGATCCATTATTTCCTATCTTTACAGATGAGCCAATTAAATGCTGTAGCAGTGGTGTAACTTAAGGCTCTCTCAGTTACAGATGACAGAACCACAACTTAGCCTAATTTAAGCAAAACTAGGCACTTGTTAGCTCATATGCCTAGGAAAGATACTAGATGGGACACCTTCAGATTCAGTTGGATCCAGGGGCTTAAATAACAGTATTCTCAGAGTTCTCACTCTTTCTTTTGTGGGTTTGCCTCCCTCTGTCTATTTATTTCATTCTAAGATAGCTCTTCATGGAAAGGAAGGTATGAGGCCTATTGCCCCCTAGATCAAGACCCAAAAGAAAGACCACCTTTTTCCTTTCCCATGAGTGCAGGTATGTGTGGCTGAGCAGGGCATCACGCCTGACTTAGTCTGAGTCATGCACTGACATGCAGAAACCATTCCTTCAGTGAAGATTATGTCTTCTGTGAACAACAAAGTTTCAAAGTAACAATGGCTTAAAATAGCAGTTTATTTCTCTAGTACAGAAAAGTCTGTAGATAAGCATCACAAAACTAGTACAGCTCCTCGTGATTCTCAGAAATCCGGATACTTTCTACTTTGATCTGCTTTTCCCAAGGTCACCTCAAGGCCTCACATGGCAGCTCCCATTCTAGCCACCGTGCTCCCTCCTCAGTCATTAGGATAAATTTGTTCATAGTTTTTTTTAAACTATAGTCCAGCCCTCAAACAGTCTGAGGGACAGTGAACTGGCCCCCTGGTCCTCAAACTTTTTAAACAGGGGGCCAGTTCACTGTCCCTCAGACCATTTGAGGGCTGGACTATAGTTTAAAAAAAACAACTATGAACAAATTCCTATGCACACTGCACATATCTTATTTTTAAGTAAAAAATCAAAATGGGGCAGCACCTGTGGCTCAGAGGAGTAGAGCATAAGCCCCATATACCAGAGGTGGTGGGTTCAAACACAGCCCCATCCAAAAAACTGCAAAAAAAAAGGAGGATCAAATGTAAATATAATATTTAAAATGAAAAAAAGGCACCCCATCTGCAAAAAAAAAAAAGACCTCCTAACTTCAGAAAAAAAGGTCCCCCTTAACCACAAAAAAAGGCCCTGCTAACTGCAAAATAAAAAAAAAAATAATAGACCTCCTAACTTAAAAAAAAAAAATAAATCCTAACTTGTCCTTACCTCGGTCCTCAGGCAGCAGCAGGCTCTGCACAGGCAAGCTCGTGACTTCTCCCATCACGAGTCTCAGTCTCACCTGAGACTGAGAGGAGGAGTTGAGAGACAGAGAGAAGGAGGGGAGTCAGAGAGTGCGGCGCACATTTGACACATGCGCACTATGGCTTGGGATCAGTCGGCTGCTAAGCAGGACAGGTACCAGACAGCAAAAACATCCAGCAGGCCTGATAATTGTCCTCAGCAGGCCATAGTTTGAGGACCCCTGGGACAAAAGATGGAACTAATGGTGTGTACACAAAGACTTTTCTAGGAAAGTTTCCCAGAAGCTCACAAGCAACATTTCTGCTTCCGTTCCATTGGCCTGAGTCTGGGCACACAACTCCGCCTTTCTGCAAGATGAAAAAGAGGATGGAAATTCTCTGGAAGCTTTTGACCAGCTAGGATCCCGCATTGTATCGCTGAGAACAGAGGAAGAGTGGACGTGGGAGAGAGCCTCTGCCTGGGGCTGGTGACCTGCATGTCTCCCCTGCCTTCATGCTCTCCTCTGGCTTCCTCGTATCCCCACTTTCAACTATTTTAATTCTCTGACCTGATAGAAACTTTAAGCATTACTGTTATTTCCATTGAACTGGTCAGTCACACATGGGTCGACTTGTCCTAAATTTGTCTAGGTCCTGAGGGAAGCTTGGACCCAGAAGAGGCCACATCTCAATCCACTCTGGAATTCTAGGACTAACCCTGGGTAAAACCATGAAAGGCAAAGAGAAATGGGTCTTGTTTTCACTTCTGGCTCACTGTTAGCTCCATCTCTTGTGTGTCTCTCCATCTCTCCATCACACACACACACATACACACAGCCTGTGGGCTGCCCTGCCTGTCTCAAGTCCTTTTTGTTATTCCCTTTCACATCAGTACTCTTAGAGGTCACCAGCACCTGCCCCCGTTCCCATCCCCCATCCACTAAGGTTATGATTGTTTGCTAAAGGGTCCTGACGGCTATAGGATAAATATCATACATCTTTTTGAAATTTTATTTTACTTAGAGATTTTAGAAGAATATATTTATGTTTATATTAAAACGAACATAGGAAAGTTGTTTCAGCCACATTTATAAATCTATAGAAATGTGAGTAGGTGACTAATTAGACATAAGATGGTATTTACAACAAAGAAAATCAAGCAAAAAAAAGACCTTTACTGAATGTTACGTGTAGATTTTCCCACATTTCATGACACCTTCCAAACTTCTGATTGTTTTAACCTTTGGAGCAGCCAAACATGAATAATAGATTCTGCTATTAATTGGTTTTATTACCTCTCAAGGCACTTGCTTTCTGTAGAATTGCCTCTGTTGACTCATAAGTGTTGGGCTTCAGAATCTGTCTCTAAGTTTCTGCCACATTGTTAGCAAATAATACAGTTCATCAGAAAGGAAGAACTCCAGAAGGGAAGGTGCTGGATTATCTATAATTTGGGTGTAAGGACATCAATGTGAATATTACACTGTATAAGGTGTGCAGGGGGGCTGAGACTTACACCCCAGAGGAGGCTAATTAGTATGTAAAGCATTCTGCAAAGGAATACACACTCCAGCAGTAGTTAGTTAGCATTTGAAGGAATCTGATCCAAAAATCAATGGCAAAACTTTAAATTTTACTATCACAGGCTACAACAGAGGGTTTGTTACTAGCATAAAGGATGATAGAAATAACCTTTGTGTTGGTGAAATAGAATTACCAAGGTGGATAGCTGTAGGTACAAAACCCTGGCTGGCCTAGTGATCTAATTTTGGGGGTGCAACTTTATATTAGAATCCATTTGGTCCCAGGTCCCCATTTAACAGAAGATTGCATCGTCGGATCTAGCTAGATGCAGAATTCTCTTTGAATCTTGATTCATTTTAACATTGTCAGGGAACAGGGAACAGTTCCTGCCCACTTTTAACACTTAGAGGCTTCAGATGTTCCAGGAGAACCTGGTATTTGTGAATGGCCTGGGGTTTGGCTCAGGTCAGTTCATGGAAGGAGATGAGCCAGTCGGGAGGTCTAAACAACAGGGTGGGGCAGGCTGGGGACATTTTCAGGTATTCAGGCAACTCTGACTCACTCCACTACGTGAGACCAAAAAAGCAAAACATCCAGGAACAGGGAGGATTTCCCACTTTTTCAAGTCTCTCCTCTAAATCCCAAATCCCACACTTCCTAGAGACGATGAAATGCCTCTCTCTCTACCTCCCTACATGCCCACTCCCCCATCACCACTCCAACACCTTTAAAAAAAAATAAAGTATCTGCTAGTCCTCCTGGAATGATTGGAGCTTTGAGCTCAAAGGAAAGCTGAGTACCAGGTCTGATCTGTGATGAGCCAGATGGTCCATCAGTCAGCAGAGACAACCATTCATCACCAGGAGAGATGGACCGAGGTACTCAGCACGCTGCTGGATGAGAGTCTATGGAGAAGGATCAAAATGATTTACCCTCAGCCTAATAAATCCTTAGCATTATTTTGGCCTTGCAGTTTTAATTTATGATGCCAGATCAAAATGCTTGGTCACCCTTGACATTCAGGTGTCATCCTTGGTTTGTCTTGGGGTTTCTCCCTCTAAGAGGGACCAGATCCAAACCAGGCTTGGCCCAGACGACCTTCCTTTCAGTAAAACAAAAGGAAAACCACAACAACAGCAGCAGCTCCTGGAGCTCACTTCTGAGGGAAAACACTGGGCAGAGCTGGAAAGAACTTTTCTTCAGGCCTAACCGTCAAGTCAGTTGTGGATTTGTGGGAGTGTAAAGCACATTGGGAAACAAAGCTGAATTCTATTTCCAGTTTGGTCTTTGGAGATGTATGAGTGGGCCAGTGATGAGATAGCTTCCCATCTAGTCTGTAAATTTCACAGCAGTATTTGCGAACATTTTCAGCTCTGAAACATGTTCCTACCTGGTATCTCATTTTACTACTCTATAAGCCTTTCGGTGGTAAGTTTGGGTGGAAGAAGGTAATAAGCTATTATTTCTGTTTGACAGATTGGTAAACTAAAGCTAAGAACTTAAATGATTTCTTTTTAAAATCCCACAGCTAGGTAATTATCAATGTAAGCCTGCAGCCTGGATGCCTGATTTCCAGACGCATTTTCTGCCCGGTAGAGCAGTGGTTCTCAAAGTGTGTGTGTAGCAGGGGGAAGCGGCAATATCATTGCCTGGGACTTGTCAGCAGTGCAGACTCTTAGACCCAGCCTAGATCTAGAGACCCAGAAACCCTGGGGGTGGAGCCCTGTAATCTGCGTTTCCACCTGACCTCCAGGGGGTACTGAGGGCACTTCAAGTTTGAGAACCATTTACGAAGGGGTTGCTTTTTTCCTCTGCTACAAACTGTTCTCACTTACGCTTTTGCATCAGAGGGACTTTTATCAATCTCTCATTTTGTTTCAGTGCATTTTAATTTTACAGAATTGCCAAAGAGTCTCTACTTAGAAAGGCTGATCCCCTTCCTAAGGGACCACTCCAGGTCTTAGAAATCCTTTCTTTTATTGAACTTCTAGAGCTGGTGCTTTGCTTTCTGGGCACGGGAACTCCAGCTTTCCTTTTTAGTCAATCCACCTTGGAACTTTCTTACCTCACTTAGATTTTATATCTTTAGAATGATGGAAAGAAGGTGGATCTAAATATACTTCTCTAAAGTTCTCTTCTACCTAATACCTTCGGCTTGATAGTATGGTAATTTTATACATGAATAACACATGAAATATATTCTAAAACTTAAATGGACCTGAAAGAGAGCTTTTGGACACACTTTCCCTCTAACATGAATGCACACAGCCATGGTGACAGTGCTGAACACAGAGACGGTATTAACTAAATATTGCTGAATTTATTAAAGACCTGTCCTTAACATCAGGGGAAAATGAAAGAAAATGCTATGAAACCCCACTGCCCAGAGGAATCTTTATTTTACATCCCTTAACAAAATTTTAAAAGAGTAATAAGACAATTATGTCTGATGAAAAATGAATCTTTGATTGTAATGTAACCAACATATGGATTTCATTGTAAATATCTGATCTGTAATTGTCAAGAGAGAGTTTCTACATCTTAACCATTCACTCATTTATTGTTCATTCATTCAACCTTTACTGAGTGCCCACGATAACATGCCAGCCAGGTATCTAGGCACCGGGGCTCATGTGATAAATGAGGGTAACGTACTGCTGCCTGCATGGAGCCTACAGTCAGAAGGCAAGACAGTCAGTTCAACAAGCGAGTTACAATTAAGTGTGATGGGTGTTGTCATAGGATACACTAGATATATTAGAAGCACAGAGCAGGGTAAGGGAACCAGGTAGGGCAGAAAAATGATAAGAGTTACACATAGGGTGAGAGTCCTTGGTCCTTAGAGGTCTCGTTCAAAGCTATCAGAAAATTCCCCGAACCCCACTGACTGCAGAAGGGAAGGCCTGAGGAGGAGGTGCCTCTGCTGTCTGGCCAAAGCCAGCAGGCCATCACTGCTTTGGCTTTTGGTGAATGACGGAGATGATCGTGAAGGTCAAGAAGATGATGCCAGCTGTGCCTCCGATCAGCAGGCCCAGGGTACTGCCGTGCACCTGCATGGCCTGGCAGCGCTCCCCCGTGTAGAAGAAAGCATGTCCAGAGATGCACCTGAGGGGACAGGACACGGGAAAGTGAGAACTACCTGGCCGCCAGCCTCGCCAAAGCAGTGACAGCAGCAAACACTTTGGAGTGTCCACGCCAGGTCCCAGATCAAGCACTATATATGAAACAATTTATAAGGATTTAATCTTGCAACAGCTCTTGGAGGTTGGGTTACCATACCCTTCTCATCATTCTCATTTTATGGCAGGGTTATATAATTTGTTCAAGGTCACACACTGTTAGCAAGTGTTTCATGCTTGAAGTTTAATCCTGACTGGTGTGTCTACAGACTTAGTCCTCTTGGCCGCCAAGGATTCATGAGGAAAGTTTGGGACACATTAGGAATATGTTGCTCGACACTGGCTAAGTCTGTCAGCTTTGAAGGAATTCCCAGAGAGAGTCTGAGAGTGCATTGGTTGTAGCCTGAAAACATCTAAACAACATTAATGAAAATACCACTAGAAGGCTAGTACATGGCCAATATCTCACAAGGTTGCCTTGAGGTTCACATGAAATAATGAGACCATTACACTTACCAATGTACATGTATTTGGTACACAGTAGGCACATGATAGCTGTACTTTATATTTTAATGGTATTTGATGTAAATATCAGTTAATCTCAGAACTAAGGGATTAATTCTATTATAACAACTGCAGTGTTTATTTCATTCTTATTAGAACGTCTACTCAGCAGAATTCAACACAGCAGAATGAATCACTCAGAAGTCAACATCCCCTTTTAGTAATTCTGAACAGTTTTACTTTTCAAGTCTCCATCTCTAGCCTGGGAATTGAGTAACAGCAAGTTTGTTCCATGTTTTTTCTGACTAAGTCCCCTCCAAATACAGCTTATTGTATTTCCTGGAAAGGCTCTTTCCATAAACCCCAGGCTTCACGTTTGTGGGAGAGGAATTGTTTTGCAGACTAGAGACTCACGTGCACGTGGCAACCTCTGGGGAGGATGAAATGAGCATTCCAAGCATTGGAATCTGGCACCTGTCTGGCAAAGATGTGCAAACCCAGGGCTTGGGAGCCCCCAGACAAGGTGGGCCTTCTCCAATAAAAGGAACTGGAGGGCTCCCTGCAGAAGTGACTGATGCTGGGCCTGAGGCAGGGAAAATACAAGATGAGTCTGGAGCATCTTGTGTTTCCAGAAATTAAAATTGTCTTCATAAAAGTATGCTGCATGTTGAAAGAGCCCAGGAGTCAGCCTGGAAGAGCTCCCAAAGGTCAAAGCTGGGACAATAGGGGCAGCAAAATAAATCATGGAATGATTACAAGGTCTCTCACAGAATGAAATAAATGTCTATGATTCCTTAGTTACACCAATAAACTAATTACATGAATAAATCAGTGGGGAAAGGGGGCTGTTATTCTTTATAGAAGAATGCAACTTCATTAATGTGGAGAGAGCAGAAGAAACAGGAAATCGCCATTAGAAGATCCCAGTGGTGATCGTTGCACGTAGGACCCACCAAGGGACACTGAAGTTAGCGGGTGAGGATTTCAGGAAAAGCAGATTGCCTCCATGATATAGGAAATGTCTCCCACAATACATATCAATTAAGAGAGACAGATGGTGACTGCAGGAGAGAGGCCTGGGCGGCCCCCTCTCAGCCAGATAACAAGGCTGGCATCACCAGCAGTGACACACACCAGCGTCTGCTGTCCACTCACATGATCCCTGAGGAAGGCACCAATCTCTCCTCAAATGCATGACCTCAATCTAATCATGAGAAGACAAGACAGAACCAGAGGAACAAAAAAACTATAAGGAAAAAAGCTCGATCCATAAGCTTCAAAAGTGTCAAAATAATTAAGGACAAGACTGAGGAATTTTCCCAGGTTGGAGGAGACTAGAAGACATAAAACAAAATATCATGTGGAATCCCGAATTGGATCCTGGAACAGAAAAAGACATTAGTGGAAGAACAGGAAACATGAATAAGGTCTGTTGTTTAGTTAATAGCATGGTACGGATGTGTACTTCCTGGCTTTGCTAGTTACACTGTGTTCTGTGTAAGACATTAACATTGGGGAATTAACTTTGGGAAAGGTGGGGAAAGGGAGCTCTTGGCAGTATTTTTGCACTGCATCCCTAAGTCCAAAAGTTTGAAAAAGAAGAAACAAAGTAATCCTTGAAAAGGACTCAGAAGAAATGTGGATTTTTGAGGCAAGCAGAATGGTTCCTACACCTGCAACTGTTCAAATGCAGCCGGTGCCCCTCCTGTCACATGTGTGCGGGTTTTATGCAAACATATAAAAAGATCTATTAAGTACAGCACAATGTGTAGCTAGACAAGCCTGGGGGCAAGTCCCACATCCAGCATTTTCCACGTGTTTAATTTTAGACAAATGACTTAAACTTTCTCAGCTTCCACTTCTTGGCACACTATATGGGGCTGGTGAGAGCGCTATGTCGGGGAGGCAGTGAGGAGAAATCCAGATCAAGCGTGTGAGATGCTGGGCAGACAGCATGTGCCACAAAGCAAGGAGTCAAAAAATGTCAGATGTTCTCATCACGATCATTGAAAACATAGCTACAATAACAGTACAATAGAGTTGACAGACTATACAACTAATAATAATAATAACTGATGATAACATCTGCAATCAATGAAGATTTTGGCTTGGTGATGGGTCCCAGTACCCTCGACTCCCAAGTCACAGAGTAGAAAGTCCCCAGGCTAAAAGTCCTGGGTCTTTTGTGAGGATTGTGATAGAGAATTTCCAACAATGTTGTAGATGGTGTTGACCATGACCTAGAGGTGGGAAAGAGATAAAGGCTAAGAGAAGAGAGACTGGGGTCTCGTCTGTGCTGGTAGCATCAGCCCATGGATGGAGGGCACACCTTGGTAGAGTCAAGCAAACCGCGTGACATCATCTTCACCCTACCCCATGAACACGCCCTGCACAGGGGTGAGCACACACCCCACTCTGGGCCGCGGCCCCACCACCTGCCCCTGACCACAGAGCCTACCTGCAGCTCGCCATCCCCTTCACATTCACACAGATGCCGTCATTTTGGCAAGGGTTTGGGTCACAGGGGTCTCTGAAGTACTGTGGCCAGTTGTGGTCCTCCAGGGGGCCTGTGTTCTCCACTGACCGCTTCTGCCTGCTGGGGCGCCCCTGGCCCAGGCCTCCGGGTTGGGCTTCCATTGACACAGCCGGCTGTGAACCTGCTTCAGAGGCCTGCTGCTCCTGGCCTTGGAGAACAAGACCTTCGCGGCTCTGTCTTTGGCCTTTAGTGGGAACTTCAGTTTGGTTAAGGTGTGTGATATCTTCAGGAAATAAACAAAAGGTCATGAGGAAGACCCAGAGTTAATAACTACCTACAACTAACTTCTACTTCCGGAGAAATTTCTCTGGGCGGCCTCCTATCCCTCAGAGACATCACTGTTAGTGACAAGGAAAAACAGCTTTGCATCCCACTGACTCTCACAATCACAGCTGTGTTGCTTTTAAAGTAGTCCAGTCATATTTTTATATATTGAACTTGCCAAAAGAAGCCCAACATTAACATGGATAGAATGATTAAAATGAGATTAAAATAAGCAAACCGTTAATAAAGTACAGCTTCTCCCAAGGACAGTTAAAGATAAGAATCCTTGACCAATTGAATAAAATGTGGTTCTGCTACAACACATTTGGGTTTTGTTTTTTTTTAACCTTGTCCTATAAAAAGATCCCCACCCTCCATTTGCTTTAAAATCACTGTCAAATCAGAGAGTACTCAGAGCCCAGGATTATTCAGAAAGACCAACTTTGTACCTTGAAAATCTACAAAAATGATGAGGTCATCATTTTTAAGGAAGCTTCTCTTTTTCAGCATCTGGTGGGAGATAAAATTACTCCATCCCCAGTCGATGCTTCTAAAACAGTCACAGCTGCTATCATAGGATCCCACTCTGGACGGCCTGTCCCAGATGACAGAGTCGTTTATTGCTGCAAAGTACAGGTAACACAAAAATCACATTTCCTCTTCATGCTTCACTTTCCAATTTGTCTTTACTAAGGATATAGGGCTTTGGTAATCAGGAAAAAAAAATGGGTTATTTATTCTCTCCAGCAGAATTAATACTCAGGATTGGGAGCTGAGAGGGGCAAAGAATCCCAGCTCTGAATGATCAGTTGTCACTACTGAGTGACTTCCTTAATGAAGAGAGAGGGATGGCTAGAGCTTCTTCCTCTACAACTTAAGGCTTTTCTTTCGGAAACAATAGTTTTCTCATTCATTTACTGATGTAAGGTTATTTCATGGACACACGACGTGCAGTAATGTTTTGGAAGTAAGTACATCAGCTCGCCACAGAGATCAGCCACTGCTGAGTATTTGCTGAATGACGAGCACCATCTGCCTTCTCAACTAGATGAGCTCCATGAGGCAGGGACCCCCTGATGGCTTGTCTAAGTGCCCCACAGAGTCCGGCCCTGGGTAAGCCCTCTGCAGGAGCTTGATGACTGAGGGTAGGAAACACAAGGAGGATAGGTGGCATGGGACAGCGTAAGTTGGTGCTCCAACATGGCTTTCTGGTCAACATGTCCAAGGAGGAAATGTTCAAGGAATGCTATTCATTCTTACACTGATGAGAATCACCTCTGTGGACCCTTCCAGGCTGGGGGGGGTTATTATTTATGGTCAAACCACCCACCTGAAGACGTATGAGACTTGGAGGTGGTGAACGCCTTGCTCGAGGACATCCGCTTTCTGACATCGGTCTCCTGGTCCAGTATCGTTATTACCGCCTGCCTGTTTTCCGCTGGCCACTCCAGGATGGCGTCATTCTCCCCACTGCACAAGTGAAAAGCAAGTCTCACGAGGCCGGATCCGCTGGAGGTTGTGATGGCATTTGGGTACAGCGTCAAGCCGAAACCATATCCCTCGGAATTGAAGAACCGAGGGCTTTGCAGCCCGTCCCTGGGGCTCGTGTTCTCAAGGACCTGAGAGAAATTCCGTATTGTCCAAACCCCGGCGGGGCAGGGGGTTTCTGTCAGAGTGACGTCATCCAGGTAAATGCTCCCCCTTGAGTTCTGAGGGTCGCCCCTTGTGCCCTGGAAAAGGTAGCGAAACTTCCTTTCCTCTTTTAGTGTCACATGGGCAATTTTCCAATCACGGTCAGCATCTCCTGAGGACAGGGGATAAGGCTGGTGACGACTGCGTCCAATGCTTCATGACTACTTACTGTGAGTCTGGCATCGTATCAAAGGCTTTCATAAATCCTCTCATTCAATTCTCACAACCACTCCATGAAACACTCACTGTTGTAAACTGGTTAAGTCACTGGACGTGTCTAGTAAGGGTAAAGAGTTTTTTCTAAAGAAAACCTGCAATTTATTTTAAAGTTCATATTTAAACCATAATAATGAATTTGTTTTCATTATTTCTATTTTATTATTCCCATCAGGTAATTCCATATATTCTAGATTTCCTCCGGAGGTTTCTGGCTCAACTGAACCCTGCTCACTATTATTAGCACTGAATGCCTGAGTACAAACATTAGACTGAGCGCTAAGACACAGCAGAATTCCACATGGTCCAACCTATGCCTTGTTCCCAGAAGAGCTGAAGGGAAGGCTGGAGAGTAGGTGATCACTCAGATCTTCCCTACTTGGGACTCCTTCCCTAACATCTTGGTGTTTTTCTCTTCTTCCTATTATCTGAAATCCCACTAAGTCGGAGATCCAAATAATCCAAAGATATTATCTAGATATCCACATTCTAGTGAGAATTAGGTCTACTTGCTTTTTTCCTAAGACTGAGCTGGAAGTGGGACTTTTGAATAAAGAGCTATGGTAAGAGGGTAAGAAGGATCTTCTGAAATAGCATAAAAAACCAGGGGCTTCGGGATACTGTTGAAGGGGAAACCACAAGGACACTGCAGCTCACAATTCCCCCCAGATAAGTCCCTGCTTTGATATTTTGCCCTAGCATTGAGCTTAAAGAGCAAAAGAAATTGCTGTATCTTAGGTGGGAAATCATGTTGGCTAAAATACATTCATATTTGTGATCCCCAGACTCACTAAAAGCTAAATATGTGTGAGTGTGTGTACATACACATTTGTATGCAAGCATTTTTTATGTAAGTTTGTAGATAAGCATTATACATTATATATTTTATAGATATTCATGTGTATATAGACACATTTTGTATGTAAGCATCTCAGTTATAAAGTACATTTTACAAAAACTAAAAGGCATTTGGAAGTAGTTACATCTATCTTAAGTTGAATATCGCATAACACTAAGTAATACTCAATTAACTTCTTAGAAAAGTTTCATTTATAAGCCAGTATCAGAATGTACCACTTTAAAAATCCATTTGAACAGTGTTTTCAGGGAAGTTAGGAAGACATACTTTGAATTCAATGGGCCACAAAGCACAGCAGTTTAAAAACTGAATCAATCTGGCTCGGCACCTATAGCTCAGTGGCTAGGGTGCCAGCCACATACACAGGAGCTGGTGGGTTCGAATCCAGCCCTGGCCTTCCAAACAACAATGGCAACTACAAAAAATAGCTGGGCGTTGTGGCGGGCGCCTGTAGTCCCAGCTACTTGGGAGGCTGAGGCAAGAGAATTGCTTAAGCCCAAGAGTCGGAGGTTGCTGTGAGCTGTGATGTCACAGCACTCTACCGAGGGCAACATAGGAAAACTCTGTCTCAAGGGAACAACAACAACAAAAAGAAACTGAATCAGTCATGGGATGTTTGCTTGGTTGATTTTATGCTTATGAAGATAACATTTTAAGCTTCAGACAAAAGTGAGCAATAATAGCTCCCATCAATATTATTGAAACACTAACTTATTTCCTTGTTAAATTTTTACAATTCTTGGTAATTAAAGAAATTCTCAACTTTTAAAGTTCATCTAACTGTCATTTTCCATCAAACCAGCTATGATAAATTTCAGCCAGAAAAGTGATCCACTCACAACCAGTATTTGTGGGGTTCCCAGGAACCCCACAGAATGGCCTACATAGAGGTGATTCAGGCGCCTGTTTTTGAGTGGCTTCTAAGAAAGCTACTTCCCTTCAAGAGCAGCAATGTCTTCTAGAGATATACAAAAAATAATTTCTTTCTCTGGACTCGTGTTCATTGAGAAATTCTTTGTTGAATAGAAAAGTAGGAAAGCTCGTCCCTCTTTTCCTAGGTATGAATATACCACCACAAGGAAAGAATGTAAATACTTAGCTTTATAACCCTGAGTCTTCACTTATGGCCAGATTACCCTCAACATCGGACTGCCCACCTTAGGATTTTACAGTATTCATGCTGACCGTCTTATAAACATAAATAGAGTAACACTTAGCAACATGTACATGATTATAGTGAAGTTAACATGGCCAAATCACTTGTTTCCCACCAACTTCATAAGTAGGTTTCTTTGGTATATTGATGGGAAGGTACACAGACACCAATGGTCAACAATGTAACTACTCTCTCTTCGCAGCACTGATTACCACATCCCTTTTACCTTCTGATCTCCTGATCTCCCCGGAATCATCCATTTTCTCAGTCCTAGCCCTGGTGTCCTCCGTAGAGCTGGTAAAAACTGGATTTCTACATCCCAACTGGCCTCTTACAAAAGTTATTTCAGCCTCCCCTGGATCCTCAATGCTGCTTCTTTAATTCTGAGTGGTCAGACATTCACAGAGTAATAAGACATGCCAGACATATGCTGGACTCTTAGAAAAGGAGAAGGGAGGTGGAGGAGAAGAAAGAAAAGGAGGAAGAGGGAGAAAAAGGGAGGAGGGCGGAGGAAGGGGCAAGGGAGAAAAGGGAAGAGGAGAAAGGGGACAAAATGGAGAAAGGAAGGAGCACAGACCTCCAATTTAAGCCAAACTGGTCCTCACGTGGACGCCTCTAAGTACCTTGAAAGGTCTCCACCTTGACCAGCTTGCGAACACTGCCCGTGCCGTCATCCCTCCTGACCCAGATGGTGAGTCTGTCCGAAAGGCTTCCTGTCATTTTGTAGAAAAACTGCAGGCACTGCTGCTTCCTCCTGGGGTAGAGAATCCGAGACTCCAGGAGGGCTGCCTCTTCCTTGGCCCCTGAGCTGGTGTCAAATCGCATGAAGTAGCCAGCACCTAGGGAAAGAGCACCCCAAAAATCCAGGTCTGGCTTCCCACAGCCCAGACGGAGTGAAATAGTGAACCCCAGCCACTTCCCAGGCAACACAGGCTAGAACTCTTCTGGGGAAAATACAGAGGCTGATTGTCAGTAAATCTTCTCTGTCTCAGTGGACCTAGTCACTGGCTAAGGCTGTCTCTCTACTGTCTCTCTCTCTCTTTTTTTTTAATTGTTTTTTTATTAAATCCTAACTGTGCACACTAATGCATTGATGGGGTATAATGTGCTGATTTTATATACAATTGGAATGCTTACATCAAACCGGTTAACATAGCCTTCACCTCACTTAATTGTTGGGTTAAGATATTTACACTCTCAAACTTGACTCTATTGATTCCCAAAGTTGGGAAATATATACCTTATAGAAACACAGGCTTCAAGCAAAGACGATAGAATTTGATGTCACTGACTTCACGGTTTAAATTAGAGATTCATTTCAAGGAAGAGCTGGTTTCTTCATTATATGAGAAACTGTAGTATTAAAGGTTTTGGATTTGTACTTTAAATATTCACTACGATAAGACTTCAATTTCTCCTGTTGCTAGCCTAATAGGTATGTTAATAGTGAAAGAAGAATTGTCTTTATTATGAGAAGGAGCATTCAAGATCTCTTAGGGACTAATTGAGGATTTCTTCTAAATGTAAAGGAAAGCTTTGGAAGAACACTGAAAAAGAGGGTGAAAAGTGTTTACATTTGTACCAGAGATGAGGTTTGCTTAACTCACATGTCTCAAAACTCTTTCCTCTGAAAGTGAGCAAACAACTAAACAAATACCATGTATGTCATTTGGAAAACTACACTTTCAAAGTTAAGCACAATGAAAAAGTCTTACATGTAAAGAAACCCTTTAAACTGAACCCCAGAACTCAACACCTTATTAAAATGCTCTAATCAAATCATTTTGCTAGGTAAAAATAAAGGGAATGTATGTTACAGTGCCGAGTATTCTGTAATACTCCCTGGTACTCTGCAGTGCTCCCTGGTTCTCTGTAATACTCCCTGGTACTCTGCAGTATACTCCCTGGTATTCCCTGATTCTTCCTGCTTCACCCATGAGGCACTTGCCTTCCATAATGGTAGCAAGTACTGATGGTTTAGATAAGCTTTCTATAAGTTTCAAAGTATCCTAATGATACTATAAATTGATAGTGATCAAAACAGCATGGTATTGGCACAAAAACAGAGAGGTAGATGTATGGAAAAGAATCAGTTTGATGAAAATATTTCAAATTGTATATAAAGCCAGCACATTGTACCCCATGATTGCATTAATGTACACAGCTATGATTTAATAAAACAAATATAGATATAGATATATATCCTAATGGCTTTAATATTACATCAGAGAAAATTTTATTTCCCTGTATGTTCTTTCCAATATTTGAACTAACTGACTTGTGACTTCTGCATTATAAACTACTGAATTCTTGGGTTAAAAAAAAAAAAAACCAGAGAACTTGCAAAGCTAACAAAGGTTTTCAGGTGATCCTGGTTCCTTGTTCAGGAATTCCTGTCCAGGTATACTAGGAAATGTGAAGTGAAAATCAAGTAACTTATTCCTGGAACTCAGGAAGCCTGAATTCTTGGCCTAAGTCCGAAACGAGGTGTTCACTCATTTCTCTGGGTATCAGATGGGAGGTGTGACCTGTCCTAAGGGATCCTTCAAGTATTTAAGTCTGTGCTTCTGCTCCAACAATGCAAGCAAGAGCTTCCCACTGGAGGACAGAGTTTCATTAAATGCCTCCTGTGAAAGTAGTATAATGGCTAGTACAGTTAACCTGATTGAGCTTTTCCGGATGTATCTTCTGGGGTGTGGTTCTTTCCTTTTTTACAAGGTGTAAGAATATTCTTCTAGCAGGTTCTTTTCACATGAAGATCGCCATTCTACCTAGCTAGAAATTGTACTTTAGCCTAGCAACAAGTCCATAGGAGAGGTTGGATTAGAGGCCAAAGTGGAAATTTAGAGACAACTTCAGTCTTGGGTCAACCTTGGGACCCTTGGTATGATACCATATGTCGGTAATCTGATATGTGAGAGAGACTTGTATCCTCTGCCAAGGACAGAGATAAGAGCGGCAGTGCCTTATAACAGCTGACATTCCCTCTGGTGTCCTGGCATCGGGGTGACAGCCTGGGTCCCCTCTGGGGAGAGAATCTAACCAATTCTTCAAGGACTAAGGGATTTCACAACAGTACAGTGATTTAAAAACTATCATAATCTGTAACCCCACCTGCTTCCAAATAGGATTGAGATGATGATTTTTCCATCTTTCCTTAGGAAGATAGAAAAAATGGGGAGAGAAGCCACTGGTCAGCAAGTGGGTACTGTCTTCTTTTTACTTATGAACTAAGTAACAATATCTTGATGTTCAGAGAGGCTTACAAAAGCCAAGAGAAAAGAAAGGAAAAGAAGGGCATGCATATAGTAACAACTTCCTGTGGTCACAATAAAAATAGTAAGTGTTGGAGCCATATTTCAAACCAGGACTGCCTGACTTTATGTTTTTCACCACACAAACCATACATAAAAATTATTTGAAGCTATGTGATCCAATATGGTGGCTACCACACCAGTGTGGCTATTGAGTGCTTACACGTAGCCAATCCAGCGTGAGACTGATGTAGGGACAAAATATGCAAAATATTTAGAGATAGTGAACTATCGTCCTAGCAAGGACTTCATAGTGAAGCATCTCATAATAATTTTGATAATCATTATAAGTTGAAATGCTGATATTTTTGATATATTAGACTAGATAAGATATATTATTAAAAGTAATTTCACCCGTTTCCTTTCACTTTTTCTGTGCTATTAGAAAAACTGACATTAATATGTGGCTCACGTTATTTTTCTACACATATTAGAGGTTACTGTTTCAGAGACATTACCTTTACTGCAAAATTGTATCTTGTCATCCACAGGTTTTGCTTAAATGCGTCTTTCTTTAGCATGCCCAGATTCTGGGTGGGTTTTTTTTTTTGAGTTAATAATTAAGAAATAAGAGATGTTCCTTGGCCTTGTTGAGATTTTTCTGGTTTGATAACTAACATTTTAATTGAGTCATGACACGCTGGCTGGCATTAGCTAAGTGAAACTGGTGAACCACCTCACTGTGTTTACCTCCCACCTTCACCAACCTGAGCATCGTCCTAGCAAGGTGTGGTCCAATTGTCCAGCCTGGGCACTGTCCTCGTGGACCCAGTCAGCATCATCTCTGGTGCCCTGAATCATCCCACAGATGTTTGCCTTCTCAAAAGCACAGTGGTCCAAAAGCGTTTGAGGTGTGGCTACAAATGACATTTTTATCACCTGGTTAAAAATATAAGGCATCTCATTCCAAATAGCTAAGTCTTAAGCCACTAAGACCATGTTGTTCAAACACAACAGGATCCTAAGACTTTTTCTCAAATGCAAATCCTAAAGCCATCAGTTAAATTTTCAAACTTGCCAACATAGACGCAGTCTTAACAGTCTCACAAAGTCAAATACAAAAACCTGTAATCATTCATTGTTATGTAAATGCCAACCATGTACTCTTTTGTGTTAAGAGCAAGGTATTTATAATAATGGGCTTTGTACTTAGAACATTTTCTGCACATACTTACTGAGCGGAACCAAATATTGGATTCATCTTGGAAAACACCCCAACCCAGAAGACTAGTTTACTCTAAGGATAACCAACCTGGATGATGAATGGTGCAAGAGACAAAATATTTCCTAGCCCATTGTATATCTTAACCTTTACATAATGATGCACCTTTCAAAAGGAACCTAAAGAAGGTAGGCAGTAATGGCTCCTCACGTTTGCCCAATAATTTGACTTTACAAGCCACAACTGCAGAATTGATTTTTATAACCATCTTGTGCGGGAGGTGTTATAATTTTTTCTGCTCTAGAGATAGACCAACAAAAGTATTCACGTTCCCATAACTAGAACATTAAAGGAAAGGTAAATGTAAAGGAGACCTCTCAGGCTGAGGGAATCTTCTGGGGCTACTTTACCCAGTGCTCAGACCCATTGGCACTCACTGCAATTGTACATTCGGTTCAGCCTCTCTAAATCCAGGGCACTGAAATCCAGGCGCTGCCCAATGATGGAGTCAAACTCAGGAATCTTGGCAGTGATGGTTGGGATGCTGTCATTCTTATTAAATGAGAAAGGTGCATAGTGCATCAGAGATTCGTAATCGTAGGGTGTATTGAGGTCCGTGATGAAGTTATCATCGTAGGTGTTAAAGTTGTGCTCATAACCTGTTAGGGAGAGAATCCATAGGTCCTGCTCAGCCATATTCCTTTCCCCATGCTATCCTCTTAGATACTCACAGATGCTCCAAGAAAGGAAAATAATTCATCTTTGATTCAAATATATATATATATATATATACTTATTTCATAATCAATAATATAAAAGTAGTACACATCACTGATTATTAGTATTACTTAATATCATGATATAACTATGTGTATAAAATGGTAATGACCATAAAACACATGTTATAAAATGTGAATATAGGCCTATTATAACTTATTAAATATATGGATATATTTAAGTCAAGGATGCATTGTAAATATACTTAGGAAAGTCTATGTGTTTGTATATATAAACCTTTCAGAACAAGAAACTGAGGCACATATTCCAAATGGCAGGAAAGAGAATTTTTGAATTCAGGAAAATGTTCCTGATTGATTACGTTCATGATACATCTTTCTACTAGCCAAGTACATGATCTACCAAGTCTGTTTAAAGCTGTACCCAGCCCATTCTTTATGGGTTAGTAAAAGAAAATTAAAGGGGCAGAGGGGAAAGGAAGCAGCTGAAGGCATGAGAGGGACGTCCTATTAAGGCTCACACCCTTCTGTTCCAGAAATAGCCTCATGGAGAGAAAAATAAAACAGGAAAAGGAAAATTGATTTTTCTATCAAAATAGGAAAGATAAATATTTTTCTGAGATCAGTGCGAATGAGATGCATTGCAAGTGTGAAAAATTGAACAAAGTAACTGATCAGTTGGCCCTTGGCTTGATCAGAAATTTGCTGTTTCAGAAGAATTAAAGGGTGGGTTTGCAGATTTTTAATTTCTTTCTTTGGGAGTGATCGGAAAACTGAAGGAGAATATTAATAACACTTCTAGTTATAAAACTTCCAATCCTCCTGTTCTCCTTCTCTAGCTGCCCATCCTATAAAGGAGAATGTCAACCATGTTCTCTTTTAACTCAATAAAAAGCACCCAGGATCTGGGCATGCTAAAGAAGATACACATTATTTTGTGAGAATGTCAGTGCCTCACACACAGGTCCATGTAGGACTGAAGAAGTGTGGTGCAACCCAGCAGTGCTCCAGGGAGCCTCCAGATGCTTTTGGAAAAGCTAACGTGCCAGACCTTGACCAAGACCTTTTTCTGGTGGTGGGGACAAGTCTCACTTTATTGCCCTTGGCAGAGTAGCTCACAGCAACTTTAAACTCTTAGGCTCAAGTGATCCGCTTGCCTCAGTTTTTCATTTTTTAGTAGAGAAGAGGTTTCATTCCTGCTCAGACTGGAATCAAGACCTTATTTTAACTATAAAACCAGAATACTGATCTTTAATTCTTCCCATCACAGGGGCTTTATTGTGTATTACTTGGGAGGGATCAAAGCATTTCGAAGATGGGGCAGGACTCAAACAGGGAAGGAGAAACACTTGGTCCCAGGATATTATTTGAGGCGATGGAATTCTAAAGAGCATCAGGATGGTGGTGAGTCTGGGATTTCTTGGTGACTCTCAATGGCACCTGAAGCAAGGCACTTTCAACTCACTGGATGTATGTCATTTAATTTTCCATAAGACAATCAAGTTAGAACAGATTATTTTCATTTTATTTTATTTTGAGACAGCATCTCACATTCTTGCCTCCAGTAGAGTGCCATGGTTTCATAGTTCACAGTGACCTCAAACTCTTGGACTCAAGCAATTCCTTGCCTCAGCCTCCCAAGTAGCTGGGACTACAGGCCTGGCTAATTTTAAAGACAGGATTTCACTCTTGCTCGGGCTGGTCTTGAACTCCTGAGCTCAGGCAGTCCACCTGCCTTGGCCTCTCAGAGTGCTAGGATTACGGGCATGAGCCACAATGCCCAGCCCAGAATAGATTACTTTTAGTCTTTATTATTCAAGGATTCTTATTGGAATTATTTACCAATAAATGTTTTGAGTAATTAAAAAAATTCAACACACTTCTGTAGTGCTTACTATTGCTGTCTCCTGGGAGCTGTACAAGGTGAATAGGACAATCATAATTGTGCTTTCAGAGAAACTAACTTCTGAGAGCCTTAAAAAGAGCAGAATCTAAGGAAAATAATCCCATAAGCAATGGGTCAATCAGCAAACATTTTCTAAGCAGATAGAAAATATTTTTGGCTTGCAAAGCATTTGTTTTCTGTTACAACTACTCAACTCTGCCACTGTAACACAGAAACAGCACTGGATATAAACACATGGGCATGACTGTGTTCTCATTGAATTTCATTTACCAAGGCAAATAAATATGGTGCATGTGCTATGGTCTTCCATACCCCTGCTATACCTCAGAAATTAATTTTTTTCTCTAGGGGAAACGAACAATGTGGAAAACAAATCTGACTCAAGCAAGGAAGATGGACTTAGGGAGAGAGTCACATTGCCAGTACAAGTGTCTTCTGAGGCTAAGCAATAAAATCGATATCAACTAAAATGAGTTGCAATAAAAGTCATAAATAACCCCCACAAAATAATACTGCCTATGTTTATGAATCTGAGTGAATCTGATGTCCCTTTTGAGAATAGTTCTCCTCTGATTGCTGGCAATTTAGATACATGGAATTGTACCTGAAGAAAGTACAGATAGGAGATGAGCTAATATATGTTGAGCAACCCATCGCTAACCCAGAGCTCAGCAGTCCTGCAAATGACCCCAGCAAGCACGTTGGCTCACTCTGATAAAGGGGATCTCATTTGGCCTAAAACCAACTTAAAGGCCCTCAGCATTGTCTTCTGTAAGAATCGGAAATAGGAATGTCTTTTGCTTTCTCATGAAATTTTCAGCAAAGCTAAGGATATGTCCAGGAAGTATAGGAAGGTAAGAAATTCGGAAGACCATCAGGCAAGTACAGACAAAGTCTAATGGTACCATGAGCTCCACAATCAGAGATTGTCCTTTGATCTAAGAGTCCTTTCCCCTTGCCCCTCTACACCACCCAGTTATAATGCAATTACTTCTAGGAGACAACCAGGCTGAGTCTGATCTGCTATTTCATCCTGGGTGAATACTCTCCAAAACTTGTCTAGATGGGACTAGAAAGCAAAGAATAATAGTAGGGCTTAGCCTCTGGCTGAGCGGTCGGATGGCTGGATGATGGGAGTATGTGTGTGGGTTCAAACTTGTGACCCATTAGGCTTTACAACTCACAGTTTCCCTCCTTCCTGCACCACTCTATGTTTGTAGAACTTTCAGAAAATGAGGGACTGGGAGGATACAGGTTGAGAAACCCCACAAATGTTTTCAGTGTGATCAGCCAGCCCTAGACTTAACTCATGTGAAAATCTCTGACTGCTTTATTCCAAAATAAGCTAGTTCTGGCAGAAATCTTTTAAGGATTTCTATTTACTTTTAAAGCTTGTTCTCCAAAGGGTCTAAGAGCAAAACTATTATAGATGTACTTCAGTATATGAATCTACACATGACATTGAGATCTAGGTAAAACAAACACCTACGCCAGGCTATTGTTTGCTTTAGGAAAAGCCATGAGTGGTAATAGTTAAGGCATTTTCAATTCATTAAAGTTGCATTAGTCTCCTATGTCAAAAACAATGTTTTTCCATTCCCTGAAACAATTCCTATTAAAAAAGAGTTATCTTCAGAAATTTAGCATTGACTTTTTTTCCCTCAGCACATTAGGAAACGGTTCAATAAATAATGTTTTAGTACTATTATACCTATCTTGAGTGTCTTGCTTATACTGTATCACATCATACCTTTGTTTAATTCTTAATAAACTGTTCACTTGTAAAAAAATAATGTTTTAATGTAATAAAAAGCACTCTAACTTAGTTGTCTCAAGCAATTAAGAAAATCAGCATTCAAAGAAATCTAACAAAACTAAAAAACATTGAAATTGTTAGAATAACATGTGTCATATATGGGATAAAACTGTGTTATCTTTTGCATAGTATAGGTGAGGGCAGAAGAGGAGAAGAGCCTGAAAATGAGGAAAAAAACACCCACTAACTTTTGATTAACTAGAACCTAGATAATTACCCAGAATTAACACGATTGGGGGTGCTCATTCAGATAAAAAGTATTGATTTTTGTGTTTTGTTTTAACACAGCTATCACTGATTTGGCAAAACAACTAAAAAAATATCTAGAATAGGTCATCTACAGTCATTGAATGGTCAACTAAACCTCCTGTAGCCTTGTAGAGCCACAGGAGACTCCACATCTAGAACAATGACTCTCATATTCTGAGAGGCCTGATCACTTTACTCAGTAAAACAGGAAAGCAGACAGTTTTAGATAAAGTTTAAACAAAAACACTGGTACCAAACAAAGCTTCCAGTTAATTTACAGTTGCCCTGTACACTGTGCTAATGAACACACATCATTCCTGAGACCCTTATCTGTGCTGAATTATGGTCAGATCAGCATATCCCACAAAACAGGCCAACAAATTGTAACCTATTCCTAGCCCATGTTCCTACTAGAGAGGCTGAAGCTCCTGTTCACACACATAGGTCATTCCGGGACTGATCTGAGCCAAGGATAAAGGTAATAGCTATCTCTACCCAGTCACACCTGAAATAATTTCATCCCACCAAATGTTCACATAATCATCCCGGTCGGTCCTTGACTGTTCGTGGTAAAATCCCAAAGCATGCAGAATTTCATGTTCAATGATGGCCTTATAGTCACACCCCGGGCCAATAGAGAGATTCTGTCCCACATGTTGGTCGCCAACCGAAGACCAGCATCTTTAAAGAGGAGAAGAGGGAAAATTCCTTTTAGAGAATTTTTAAGTGATCATAATTCATTCATAGAACATAGATTAGGAGGAAGTTATGTGATTTTTAAAAAGAGATATCAATAGCATTCTCATATACTGATGGTTCAAAGATGGCAGAATGCTTAAATAAGGAACATTTCCTAGAGGGAATATCCTGCAGACTTTAATAGTAATGACCCATTATGAGAGTAGTACACAGTCAGAGGCAAATTAGTTCTCATAATGCATCAAAGAAGTCAAGACTGGCATTCTTTCTCACCTCCACAAACCCATAGGGCACTCCAAAGGAAAAGCACTATTGCCTTTATACAAAATATTGTTGTGTGAATGGTGGCTGGAGTTGATTTAAATTTTCTCTTTTCTACTTTTTAAGCAAATTTCCATGTTTCCTAGAATGAGCAGGCATAAATTTTATGATAATAAGAAGAATCTTATTAAAACAGCATGTTAATCAAGTTGTCGCATTCCAAGACAGCCTTTGGACGCAGGCAGGTTTACAGAGAGCTGCCTGCTGCCTGACTTACTTCTGGAGGTCCCAGGCAAGCAAGACCTGTCACTACCACCAGAAACCAATGGGCTCAGGAACTTCTGGCACATTCCCTACATTCTTCCTGGTAAATTGTCTTGCCCCTTTTTCCCCTCAATTATATTGTCTTTCTCATAAACCAGTTTTTCCAACTCTATTAGCAAATCCAAAGTTTTCCATAAAGTTTCTCTTTATTGGCTTTAACTCACAAAATGATGGTCTTATCCAATTTTGAACAGAAGGAGATATATTAACAGCTTTAAATGAAACTAATGAATTATAAGCCGCTTGGCAACAATAACCTTCTCTTACCTATTAATGTTCTCCCAAGATTGTAGTTACCATTATACTGTGGGTCATTAGGAAAGTTTTAAGATATACAAAAATCAAGAAACTTAAAATCTGAGTGGTAGGAAACAAAGGAAGCCCTCCACCCCCAGAAATACTAACAAGCTGAGTAAGTTGAAACTTACACTGCTGAATCAGAAAGGCTGCTGTTGACTGTGTTTCTTGGTAGTGAAATAATGGACCATAACACAGTCTGTCTCAAAACTTTTATAGTGACCTATGTATACCTTCAAATGCTAATTGATTTGATTTCTACTCCAGGATGGACATCATTTACTTAGTTTCCAAAACTTTATTAAGATATAATTTACATGCCATAAAATTTACTGATTTTAACGATATAATTCAATGACTTTTAGGAAATTAACCAAGTTGGGCAAATATAAACATGATCAACTTTCCTCTCTAAGAGTAGCTTTTCAGTAGCAAATTTGAGTTTATCTGCAAAATATCCATACCCAGAGAAAGTATTTATTATTTATCTTTTTTTTAAATATCCCTCTACCAAAAGAAAGTTTTTGAGTTGCAAAAATACCATAAATTCCACCACAGTGAACTTTTGATCTTGTCTTTGTAAAAGAGCCCCTGCCAGCTTCCAGCTTCAGGGGCCAATGCCCTGAAGGGTAGGGGGACACTTGGGCCAATCCTTTCCCCAAACCTGCTTCCTCCCCTTTTGCCCTCCTCTAACATAAGTGTGTAAGACATACTTGCTGGTTACAGATTCTGCTTTTATAAGGAATGAATCTCAAAGCTGACCTGTGCTTTAATCAGGTACTGGGGAGTAAGTTAAAAACTTAAAAGAAATCATGAAAATTTCACTGGGAAGGAGAAGACTTTCAGAAAGTGATCATGTTGAGTTTATTCTATTTTTAAGAAATTTCTGCTTTGTGATATGAAAGTGGTATTTGCATAGAAATAAAAATATTGAGAAAATTAATTTTTTCCCTGAAATTTTCAATGAAAATTTAAAGGCTTTAGTACTTTCTTGAAGGTCAGAGATGGCCAACGGATAAGATGAAGTAGTCCAAAGCAAAGAATCTCTGCAATGAGTGGCCTTGCAAGGCCTGAGATATACTTTAAGTGTTTACCTTCACAAAAAACAAAACTGTCCAACTCCTATTGGTTATCTCCACTTATATGCCCTATAAGGACCTCAAACAAGAAATCACATGCCCAAACCACTATCTTATCCCCAAAGCTATTCTCCCGGCTATATTTCAAATCTCAGTAAGTGAAGTTACCACTCACCAGTCATCCAAATCAGAAATTTCAGAGACACCCTTGATCCCTCTTCCTTCCTAACACATTAACCAATCTGATGAGGTTAGGTTCTAACAAGTCTACCTTTCCACATATTTCTGGAATCCATTCCCTCTTTATTTCAACTGCCTCTTCCTTAGTGCAGGTCCTGGAGGATTGGAGCATCCTTTAATTGGTCTCTTGCCACCAGTCTTGCCCTATTTCAATTCTTTATCTGATATTGATTTTCAACTGCCTCTTCCTTAGTGCAGGTCCCTTTTATTTTTGTCCTGGAGGATTGGAGCATCCTTTAATTGGTCTCTCGCCACCAGTCTTGCCCTATTTCAATTCTTTATCAGATATTGATCTAATAATCTTTCTACAGTGGAAAACTGAGTACATAATGAATCTCACACCAAACAGTAAGTTTGCCAACACGTGGCTGTCAGCTACCAGGCTCCTGTTTGCCTCCCTGGCTCTCTGGCTCCTCTGCTCCTTCCACACAAAGAATCAGGCACATTGGCTTGATGAGTTCTCCAAGCAAGCCAGGTTCATGGCCACGTCCACCCCCTTCTCTTCTTCCCTTTGTCTCTTCTCCTCCCCTTCTCCAACTTCTTCCTTCTCCTCTCTCCCTCTCTTTTTTCCCCCATGTGTCTTTCCCTCTCCTCTGCCCCATGACTATTTCCCTTCCTCATTTCTCTTATAATCATTTCAGCTCCCCTGAAGCTTCACCCTGCTCTTTGTTAAAGGTTCCACTTCTTTTCAGACCAGGACACTCACCAGCATGGACTCAAATTATTTATTTGTTTGCTATCACCCCTCCTGCCAACTGTAAACCTTGTGAGGTCTGAGACTGATCTCATACCTCTTTGTACCTGCAGACTACCATACTTCCTGGCACATAGTAGGTGTTTTTAATTGTTTTTAAATAAAAGAATGAGGTATAAAAATCACTACTCAGGTAAATTAGGGATTTAACTTGTACCTAAGCAGTCATCAGTATTTTTCTTATTTTTTTAAGTTTTATTTTATTTTATTTTATTTAGTATTTTTCTTGTTTTCATTGCTATTTTTTGCATACTTTCTTTCCTTCAGGGCCTAAATCATGTGCTAACTCTCCTTTTTCATTCTGCTATCCATCCATGATTATCAAGACCCCATGGTCAGAACTAGGCAGGAATGGAGTGTGAAGAAATACCTCCAGAAAGGGCTTAAAGACATAAACACACAGTGTCACAGCAGATGGTGGTTTCACTTACAGAACACGTCTACCCCAGACGGGTTGACATAAGTGCCACTGAAGAAAAGGGCTTCCTTCTTGATACACGTATTCCATGCATGTTTTTAGAAAGAAATGACTACAAAGAACAATTTACATCTAGGATTTGTCAAACAGGTCCAGCCAAGATAGTATTATAATTTAGAATAGTATTCTTTAAAAAATGTAATATACACTTTCATAAACCTCACTTTTCAAAAAGTACTGTAATTTAAAATATAGCCTAAACCTAAGAAAAGAATGGAGATAACTCTCCCTGTGGCTCAGATCTACCCAAACAAACAATCCACTCTGTGCATAACATGTTTAAAATGTTAGAACACAATTTAAAAACTGACAGTGAAATATTTGAGGTTTTTTTGCTTTTAGTTTCTCTACTATTTCTTCTTTTAGCCTTTGAAAAAGATGTTGCTTTTTTGTAAATCAAAAGATGCATGATTTTCGCACTCTGTAAAATTTCATACTGACCCACTAAACTGTTGAAATATGATATACGAGTCCTCTCCTTCATAGGGCTTGAAATCCACACAGGATTTGAGGCGGAACATTTCAAAAGCCTGGAGGATGGCTCCTTTGGCATTCAGCTCTGCAGAAATCAGTGAAAATATGATTGTTATTTAGATCTTGAATAACATACAGCCTAGAGTTTAGAGAAAAACATACCACCACATAGGTTTCTTACAGATTTTTTGATAGTAAATAAATTTCTTGGAAACTAAAACTGCAAAATGAGTTGTGAACAAAGAGATCGTGCATAGCCCATCCCTTAAATGCACAAAGATGACTACGAACTAAAAATGCACATATGTATGTGTGGTGGAACAAAATCTCAAAATAACATTCCTATTTTCTCCCTTTCTCTTTTTTCCCACTGAAGTACAGATTTTGAGTGCATTGCCTAAGGAGAGGCACAGGCAGAGTAGCAAATAAAAATGAGTTGGGCATAGCTCTGGCCTTTGTCTGCATAGATGAAGTGCCCTGGAGAGAAGCAATGAGGACAGTGATTCTTCCATTAGCCTAAAAGGACATTCCCTCTTGCTGGAGGAAGAGAACAGAGCTCAGAAAGTTTTGTGGGTTCTGAAAGCATGGCAAGCACATATGGCATTTAATTCTACTTCCCTCCAACCCTCCTGGGGATATGGAAAGGCTAGACAGCACACAGGCTTAGAAAAGATTTCCATACTGCAAACCCGGTAGCCAGGCAGCAGAAGCCTAACAGACCTGGAAAGGCAGGAACAATAGATGCTGACCAGCAATCTGTATGGACCACTGACTGAAGATCAAATGCCTTTCCTTTCACCTAGCATGCACATGCCTTGGCAATGCATTAAAGAAGGATGGAATGGGGAGCAAAGATACTCCCGAGGAACTGAGATTGATTATGTTTTACTTTGTGTGCTTTTTTTCCCTCTTGTCAACTCATCAAAGGTTGGAACTAAGTTAAAAATTAAGCTGAGTTATAGAAAATCAAATTATATTCCTTGCACATTTCATGTTTTGCACTTTCTCAAAGGGTTTATAATTCTTGCTAGATACTTATGTTTTTCTGGCCCTCATTTCATTTCATAAATTACCAAGTTGGAGATTCCACTTATCATAAGATCGTCTCAAGACCTTTAAAGAAAGTCACTGGATTAATCAATAAATTGTGGAAACAACATAGATAATCATGACAAGAGCATTTATTAAACCAACGGAAGTATTTTTATGCATTTTCACCTGTTCTTACTCATTATATCTATAATATGAAGAGATGCACCCAAGACAGCTGAGTTGTCACAAAGGTCTAAGAAAAAAGTTTGATTATACCAAAGTCAAGTTGTCTAGGAGGTTGTGCTGCTTTTGTTATTCTAAAGCCACATGGTGCAAGTTCTGAAAGTGAGTAATTTAAAAATCATACCTCTTCTTTCTTTTCTACACCTGAATAAATTATAAAGAGGGAACTAAGAACCTCTGTAATAATTTTTTAAAAATTATCCCAGCATCGTTGAATAGGGAAAAAATGGAAATAAAGCCCACTTCAGGCCTTCCTATTCTCTATGAAGCCAACTTTGAGCGCTCTTTTTCTGAATGCAGGAGCTACACTTGATTTTCATGAGTTACCTTTATGTAGGTGATCTGCTCCATGCAACATATTCTAGCTCCTAGAGAGAAAGGAGTTTATCTTTTCTCTCACTAAATCCCTCGTTCATAGCCAACTGCCCTGATAGTTCTACGTAGTTCTATCTTAAACACATTAATTTGAAAAGCCACTAACCCTCCTTTAACCCTGAATCAAATACTATGAGAAGAGTTAACTTCAGACACTAATGACTGTGCATATTAGGGGTTGAGCACAGGAAGGCTAATGCTATTCAGTTTAGGAATCCTTTGAGAGAGTTTCTGATGGAGTGGAAGTGGTGGAGGAGCTTTCAATCCACCTAATTCCCCTTCAAGTTATAAATTTGAAAAAAATTAAGAAAATTCACTGGAAAATGACTTAAACAGGTAGAAACTGAGGGAAATGTTATCTTCAAAAAAAGGAAGTCTCCTTGAGTAAGATTCACATTTATATAGGTTTTTGAATGAAGGCATTTCTCAATGTCTTTAGCATAAGAAGAGAAAAGGCAAGCATCAATTTGCAGTTGTACTTTCTTGATATATCAGCAGGGAAGAGTTTGGGACTGAGTTTCAGCCTAAGTGGCTAAAAATTAAGAGAGTAAGTTTTAGACAAGAAAAAGTTATGGCTGATAGGAGGAGATTGGTCCCCAAAATCTGTGTATAAGCACCTCTCTAAGCTTTATCTGACCCATGAACTTTGCATAAATGGGAGAAGGCTCCAAGCAGCTTAGTAGAAATCAGTGAGTAGAAGCCTGATCAAGTTGAACAGATATATCAGGGGCTACTCACCACAGTAAAGAGAGAATTTGGAGTTTGAGTCACGCAGAATTAGAGGAGCTGGGAAAACTTTTGGGCATTTCGTTGAAATATCAGAGAGGCCATAGCTTAAGAGTAAAGACTATGTCCCAGTATTAAGAGATTTGTTTTGAACTAAGGACTAAACCGAACAAAGCCTCCACAAATCCCAGATGATCAGCCAGTAATTTAACTACTATACCAAAACCTAACACTGTTCAGAGGAGAATGACAAAAGACATAATCTCAACAATGTAATATGTATATGCAATGTCTAGCATATAACCCCAAATTACTAAACCCTGTGAAGAAATAGAAAAGGTTATCCATGGAAAACAGTAGAGCATTATTTTATAATTAATTATTCAAGGATTTAAAGAAAACGGATGAATGTGCAAAGACTCTACATAGACAAATGGAAATTGTATAAAATAACTAGATAAAAATGCTAACTATATTATATCCAAAATAAAATATTGACTAGATGATTTTGATAACAGACTGGACATGGTAAAAGAATCAGAAAAAAAAATTCAGAAAAACAAATACAGCCTTAGTGACTAATGAGAAAAAACACCAATAAGTCTACTATATGTATATGCAATTAGGACAGGAGAAGCACAGAAAAATATTTGATTATTGAAAAAAATGACCTTTATAGATCTAAGAAGTTTAGTGAATTCAAACAGAATAAATACAAAGAAAATCAGCATTAGCATATCAAAGTCAAATTGTTACAAAAACAAAAATGAAGAGAAAAATATTGAAAGCAGCTAGAAAAAAATACATTATATATAAGAGAATAATAATAAAACATGGCTGATTTCTCATCAGAAAGACTGAGACCAGAGACAAGATAACTGGAGCAAAATACATATCTAACAGAAGACTTATATCCCAAATATGTAAAGGACACTTACAACTCAATAATAAACAGCAAATAACCTAATTTTTAAATGCATTAATTATTTAAATAGATATTTCACAAGGGAACATATACAAATGAAAAGGAAGTCAATAGCATTAGCCATTATGGAAATACAAATCAATAAATTAATAAAATATCTCTGCATGCCCACCAGATTGACCAAAGCTTTTTAAAGTGACAATATTCGCAAAGATGTGGAATAACTAGAACTATTCTACGTTGTTTTTGAATGTGCAAAATGGTACAAGCATATTGAAAGAGGGCTAATTTACACCTAAACTATGTTCCAATAATTTTTCTGGTTGGTATTTCATATAGATACAGATATATACATATATATAAAACTGCAAAACTTTTCATGATAGCACACATAAAATCAACCCAAGAGAATGGTCAAACAGGCTGTGATGTAGCACATTCATACAATAGAATGATACTCAGTAATAAAAAGGAACAAATTGTTGACACACATGACAACATTGATGAATCTCAAGAACATTTTACTGAGTAAAAGAAGCCTTAATGAAAAAGTGTACACTGTGTGATTCTACTTTTATAAAATTCTAGAACAAGTAAAACTTATCTATTAATAAACTATATTGATGTGTGTATGTGTGTGTGTGTGACTTTTTAAACTTTTTGTATATTTAGTATTTTTTTATAATCAAATGTGAGGAAAGAAAAATACAATGGATTATAACTTAAAAGTGCTTAAAAAAAAAAACCACTAGAGGGACAGCAGCTGTGGTTCAATGGAGTAAGGTGCTGGCCCCATATGCCGGAGGTGGTGGGTTCAAACCCCGGCCAAAAACTGCAAAAAAACAAAAAACAAACAAACAAAAAAACCCACTGGAAAGGCAAATTCTATTTCCAGTAAAAATATCTTTCCAAATGATGGCAAAATAAAGATTGTTTTCAGGTAAAAAGAAAGAAAAGAATTTGTTATCAACAGATCTGCTCTACAAGAACTACTAAAGAAAGTTTGTCAGAATAACAAGAAATGACACTAAATAGAAACTCAAATCTACAGAAGAGATGAAGAGCAGCGGAAATTGCAAGTATAAAAGTAGAAAAAAAAGACTCTCTTTTTTAATCAAACATTTTGAAAGACAGGTTACTGTATGAAGCAAAAATTATAAGATTTTTTAAGTATATAGAAGAAAATATAAAGCAATAATAGTACAAAGGACAAGGGTATGAATGGAATTTTGCTATGATAAAATGCTTGCATTTTATGTGAAGTAGCACAATATTAAGTCTAAGGAGATTTTTTTAAAAAATGTAAACTCATTTTTAACTGGCCCATGGATCAAAAGAATGACAACAAAAATTAGAAAATATGTAAAGCAGATTTTAATAAACATACAAAAATTCACAGAAAGCAGTAAGAGTAGTACTTCAAATAAAATGTGTAGCTTTGGATGCCATATTGTAGCATTTATTATATTAGAAAATAACGAATACTTAAAATCAACAATATAAATTTCCACCTTCAGAATATAGAAAAAGAAGAGTAAATTAAACTTGAAGTAGAAAGGAAGGAAATAATAAAGAACAGAGAACATCTAAATAGAAAGCAAAGAAGCAAGAAAAAATTACAAGGCCACAGTTGTTTCTTTTGAAAAGATTGATAAAATCAATATGACCTTAGCAAAACTGATCAAGAAAAAGAAGAGAAAACACAAGTTCCCAATATCAGGAATGAAGTAAGACAGTCACTAAAGATTATACAGACATTATGAAGACAATAAGATATTATGCCAGTATTTTTAACACCTTAGTTAAAATAGCTGTTGAATTTTGTCAAATGCTTCTTCTGCATCTATGGAAATAATCTTAAGCTTTTTATTATTGAAAAATACAATTTAACAAAGGTGGCATACAAAGAAATAGAAAAATGTGCATTATTTTAAAAATATTAAATAAACTGGATTCATTATAAAAATTTACTACCCCACAAAAATTTCATTACTTGTATATTTATTTTATTGGTGAATTTTATCATCATTTAAAAAAAAAAGATCATTTTGATCAGACACAAACTCATTTAAAAGATAAAGGAGGAGGGAACACTTCCAAGTGATCTACTTTACCTTGTCACCAAAGCATGATAAAGATAATACTATTTTAAAAAATTAGAAACCAATATTCTTCACAGATACAAATATAAAAATCTTTAACAAGATTTTAGCAAGTTAAATCTAGCAAAATATGAAAAGGATAACACATCACAGCCAGCTACATATCTATCTATATATGTACATATATAGATATATATACATACATGTGTTTTATTAGTAGATGAGTTCTACTCATTCTAGTGCTCATTTGAGAAATTCAACATTGGCTTAGCACTCAAATTATTTTTTTATTATTAAATCATAGCTGTGTAGTGCAATCAAGGGGTACAATATGCTGGTTGCATATACAATCTGAAATATTTTCATCAAACTGTTTAACATTTTCTTAGTTATTGTATGAAGACATTTGTATTCTGCACTTAGTAATTTTCACCTGTACCCTTCTAAGATGCACCATAGGTGTGGCCCCACAAATTACCCTCCCTCCACCCTAACTTCCCCCCTCCCCTCCCCTCCCTTGCCCCTTGTCCCATATTCTTGGGCTATAATTGGGTTATAGCCTTCATATGAAAGCTATAAATTAGCTTCATAGTAGGGCTGAGTACATTGGATATTTTTTCAAATGCTCTGTCTTCAATGTTGGGAACCCTTTCTTCTGCTTACTCCATTCTGTTACTGAAGG
>CAUYON010178906.1:0-20793 GCA_963573935.1 Arctocebus calabarensis
GATTGACATAACATTCATGAGATTTTTCTCGTTTACTATGTGAAAACATTTTTGATCCATATTTAGAAGTTTTCTCCTGACCCTTCAAATATGTACCACACATGTGATCTCACCCTTTGTCCCATCTCCCCCCGCCCTCTCCCTCCCCTTCCCTCCCTCTCCCTTTTCTCCATCTTCCTGTGCAATAAATGGGTTGTAGCCTTCATGGCAAATTCTCTCAATGTTTTGACCATTCCCCAGTGGCAACTGGCTTTTCACTGTGCATGCAAATGAGGTGTTAACACTTCAGTTGATCCTTTTTGTTTCCAGCTTTTCCTTTTCTTTTATACTTAGAGGGGCTCTCTACCTATTCCACCCACAAGAGCACACTGGCCTAAGCAAAAGCATTATTAAAAACAGGCTACTTTCACTTGCCCTAGAAGGATGGTGCCCTTGTAATCACCAGCCATATGGCCCTTTCCCTCCTCTGTTCCTTATAAGGCAAAGGAATAAACAATGGGCAATTTCTTCAGAATGATGTTGGCTTTTACTGCAGAGGTCTGTTTGAACTTGGATACTGTAAAATCCTCTCTGTCGTCCTTTTGCTTTCCTTTTCTTTCTTTTTTTTTTTTTTTTAATTTTTCATGTATACATTCATGCCTTTATGAGATACAATGTACTAATTTTATAGACAATTTGGAATGCTTACATCAAACTAGTTCACCTCATTTACTTAATTATTGTGTTAAGACATTTATACTCTATACTTAATAGGTTTGATATGTACCCTTGCGATATGAACCATAGGAATGGTCCCACCATTTGCCCTCCTTCTGTCAAATCTCCTCCCTCCCCCTCCTCTTTCCTCCTTCATTCTGGGTTATAGTTGTGATTTATCTTTCATATGAAAGTGTGAGTGATTATAGATTGGTTTCATAGTAGTTCTGAGTACACTGGATATTTTTTCTTCCATTCTTGAGATACTTTACTAAGAAGAATATGTTCCAGCTTCATCCATGTAAACACAAAAGAGGTACAGTCTCCATCTCTCTTTAAGGCTGTACATGAACCACTCCTACTCTCCTTTCCTAGTGCACCCTCTCATTAGGCCATGCCTCCTGATGTGAAGGAGCAGAGCCACAGGCAGAAACTCAGCTGCGGAAGGCCTGAGGCTTAGCGTCTGTGTAGTACCTCACATTGCTGAGTCTTGTTTCTGTGTATGAACAGTAGTGATACTAATACATGCCCTGACTTATCCGTTGTATGTGAAAGAGCTTTGAAAGGTAGGAGTGCAATGTAAATCTGTGGTGTCATTAATATTCTTGAAGGCTACTTGGTTCCAGATAAATAAATATGCAGAGGTTGGTGAGCAGGGGGTTATCCTGGGTTTTTCTTTCTCCTTGAACATTAAACCTTACATTCATTTGTTTCTCCATTCTCTAGCTCATTTTACATTTTTTGTATTTACTGTGTATTGACAACTTAGTAAGTACTTTCCTGGTCTTTAATTGTTACTATATCTCACCCCTAATGACACTGTAACATTTGTCTTACCCTCAAATTGTTTCTTGAGAGTTCAAATTGCCTTCTGAACAAAGTGGCACCTGCCCTCACTGTTTATACTAGTGCAATGTAACACTGCATGTCCCTGGTAGACACTCATAGAACTAGCAGCCTGTGTTACCTGCTTCACTTCTGTACTTTTCTAGTTAAGCCTCAGAGAAAGAATATATGTGTTAATGTCGTAAGAATTAAACACATCCCAGATGAGAGTGGTTTGGACAAATCCCAGTGGTACAATTAATGTCTGCTAAAGAATGCACACTTGGCTATTTCTGACAAAGAAAATAAGTCATGTTTTAGTCTAAATCCCTGGTCTGATGTCTATGGCAAGGATGTGTGTTGCATTTTCAGACATAATTTCCTATTTCAACTCATCTACATTTGTGCCACTAAGGGTTTTTTCAATTTAAATAAATATTATGGGATTAATGCTTCTTATTTTAATGAATATATCAATCTTCTAATGTTCATGCATGCCATATATTGGAATGCATTTAAGCTATGGTGAAATCACTGCTAAATCATTTCCAGTTGTATAATCAACTTATGGAAAGAAGATTGACTTGAGGTTACTTGGGGGAAACTATCCATTTTATAGATGAATTGAAACATTTAGGCTAATAACATAATGGCAAAAACTAATTTGACACCAACTATTAAAGAATGACTTTGGTTACAAGTCCTTTAAAGGACCGTGTGTGTGTGTATATAGATGTATATATGTATATAAATGGGATACTGGGGATTTCTTTATTAAATTGTTTTTCTGTTTGTTTCATCCATATTGTGTGTTATTTAGTTTTATAGATACTATATAGTCCTTTCACATTTCAGACATTTCTCTAAAAAGAAAGGGTTTTTGTTTTAATTTCTTCTAAAATTGATTATTGATCAATCTAAATTGATTATTTAGATATCAGTTTCTAAAAATAAACTGGATATTTTCAACTTAGCTTCCTTCGTGTTGATGAATTCTGTCTGTTGCTGGATTTTGCCATTTGCTGAAGCCAGCACTTTTTGGTATTTAAGAACAGTCCTCTGTATCAGCACCAGGCCATCCCCTTTGTGCTTAACCCTGACTGGTACCTCATTTCAAATTATTAGATATTTCCTTCCTTGTCAAGATCTTCTTCTTTCACCTCATTCCTCCCTCTTTCTTTGCTTTCCTACTGTCCTTCTATCCTTTCCTCCTTCCTTAAGGAATTAAAACCAAAGACTGACTTTCCTCTAGTCCACATTTGGCTGTTTTACTATGGATTCAGCTGTCTACACTCTGCAGTCACAAAGGAAGCACCTTCATCTTGCGACCACTTTGGAGTGCGTCACCTCCACCATCCCCTTCTGGAAGAGGAGCCCCTTCCATCCTGCTCCATCTACTGAGAGAGCCATCTCGATGCTGCTAGCAATTCCGAGGTTGACTTGGGCACAATGCTGTTCTTTTTCTGTTAGGATACAGTTAGGAACATTCAGAAATGGAGCTATTTTATATATCATTGAAAATTGGTTAAAAATATTCATAATGACATTTTGGAGGTACTGAATGAAAGGGACTTTTCATTTTCACAGAAGGGGTCAGAAAAAAGATATCCAGACACCAAAGGGTGAAGAATCCATTTAGTTAGTAATGGTTGAACTGTCAGATTGCTAAGTTTTCTTTATCCTCTTCTTCTCTCACTTTCTCTTTCTTGCACACTTTCATTCTTTCAACTATTCCTATTTGAGATTGCCTAAAGTTACAACAATTCTTACCACATGATAATCAGTGTCTTCTGACATCCCTCTTCTGAAAAGATTTGTTCATTTAGTCATTGCTTATAAATACGTATTGTAAATGGGATAGTGTGCTATTATGATACATGATTTTTTTTTATTTCCAGAAACCTTTGTTAAGCCACTTTCTTTTCTTTTTCTTTTTCTTTTCTTTCTTTCTTTTTTTTTTTTGTGGAGACAGTCTCACTCTTTCATACTCGGTAGAGTGCTGTGAGTTCACAGCTCACAGCAACCTCCAGCTCTTGGGCTCAAGCGATTCTCTTGCCTCAGCCTCCCAAGTAGCAGGGACTACAGGCACCTGCCACAGCGCCCAGCTAATTTTTGATGCAGTTCAGTTGGGACTGAGTTTGAACCCGCAGCCCTTGGTATATGGGGTCAGCGTCCTACTCGCTGAGCCACAGCCACTGCCCTCGTTTCTTGAACAATAAAATATTTTGATTATGTAGGGAAAGTGAGAACTTGTTGAATAAGACTGAGACCCCACCTCCCCCAGGAAATGGACCAGTACAAGTCTGTGGTCTGTTAGGAACCAGCCTCACAGCAGGGTGTGAACCTGGGATGAGTCAGGGAAGCTTCATCTGTATGTACATCTGCCCCCATCACTCACATCACTTGAGTGCTGCCTCTTGCCACATGAGTGGCAGCATTAAATTCTCGTAGGAGTGTGAACCTTACTGTAAACAGGGTATGAGGGGATCTTGGTTGTGCCCCTTATGGAATCTAACATTCCCCCCATCCATGGAAAAATTGTCTTCCATGAAACTGGACCCTGATGCCAATAGTGTTGGGGACCACTGGAATAAGACATAGAACCTGCACTCAAGGGCGTGATGATTTTATAATAAAGCCATGGTGTTCATACAAACAAATATCTACCTCCTTTTTATGGCACTCATCACTCCATTTAAAAATGTAATGTTTTTGACCATAAACTATATGTGCACAATTTAAGACTCAAATAGTACTACAAGGCTAATTACTAAACCAAACCAAACAAAAAAAAACAACAACAAAAAACCCCTACCTCTCTCAGACCCATTCCTTCTTATCTGAGATATTGTTCTGTAAGCTGGTCTTTCCCAGTTTTCCTCATTTATATCCCCATTATGGTTATATAACAATATTGGTTCAACCGATATTAAGATTTTATCTTACTGAAGCTGATTGGTATATTATACCTTGATTATATTACTTTTCTGTATTTCCCCAAAGAATCATAACCTCTCTCTAGAACTAAAACAAACACTAAATACTCACTATTGTAACAGTTCTATCATTTTCTTTCTCTTTTTTTTTTTTTTTTTTTGCAGTTTTGGCTGGAGCCTGGTTTAAATCTGCTATCTCTGGTATATGGGGCTGGCACCCTACTCCTTAAGCCACCAGCACCGCCCAGTTCCATCATTTTCATGGAAGCCTTTCCCAGCACCCTTCCCCCACACGCCCTGCTGGACACAGCTCAAGCCTGGCTGATGTGCAGCCTTTGTTCTTCGACTTCACTTTGCCAGTCCTCCCTCTGGGATCTTTATTTACCAAAGGCAGCGTGGTTCCTTCCTGGTTCTTCATTTGCTTTGTTTCAGTAGCACTCACTCATCTTGGCTTCTTGAAAAAAGAGAAAGGGAGATTTTTTTAAAACCTTGCATATATGACAATATGTTATTTTGCTCTCATGTTTAACTGACAGTTTGGCAGCATTTACTATTCTAATTTATAAGCCATTCTGAAGGAATTACTCTATCATCTTCTAGATTTGAGTGATGTTGCTGAGAAGTCCAATGCTCTTATGTTTCTTGATTTTTTTTTTATGTTATTTGATGTCTTGGTTTTCTAAAAGCCTTTTAGAGCTTTTGTTTGTTTGTTTGTTTTCTTCCTGAAATTGTATCTTGATGTGACTTGGGTCATTCATCATTCATTATGCTGGGATCCTCTCAAAGTGTTTTGGTCCACAAACAATACAATATTGTTATCTTTTAAAACTGTTTTCAAATTATTGTACCATAGATTTAGTTCCCTGGAAAGTAGACCATGAGTTGGAGTTTAATATACAGGAGCCTGTATTGACAATCTAAGCTTTTAGATAGACGGTTAGGTATTAAGAATCAATGGGATTTGCTGTAGAAAGATTGAATTGAGACTTAGCTGTTTCATTGAGGGACCATCGAATGTCAATATTTAAAAGTTGTTTTGGGGTGCTGTTGAGTTTTTCCAGAGAAGTCTCCTTCAAATCCTCTCCTGATATGTAAAAGGTATTTTTTCAGTGAAATAAAATTAAGAAGGTTGGGGGAAAGAAGGTGAAACAGTAACTTCCTGAAATGGTGTCTTTCCCTGGCTTTCTTCTGGGCCAGGTGTGCTCTTGATTTCAATTATTTTTCATAAAATGAGCTAGTTGTTTCTGGGAAGAGGCCAAGTATATAAACACTTCTCATGAAGACTTTCTGTTTTCTGTCCCATACCCCAGCCTGGCCTTCTTTAATGTCTAATATCAGAATACCAGAGGCTTTCCAAGTTCCCGATACAAGATCTGGCTGGCTTCTCATTGGCGATCACCCACCTTACAGTGATTTCTTGGTATCTCCTTATTTCCTGATAGTTCCCCCTCTTCCTCGTATTGCTTGTGAGCTCATGTTTACTTTAATTTGAATTGGGTTCCAGAAGAAGCACCACAAATATCTCCCATATTTTCACTTCTCTGTACCTACTCCGATATTCTTCCCTTCAACATGAAATGTAAAGTCTTAAGAAGGTCAAAGGAGCAAAAGATTATTTTTGATTTAAGGGCATGAGTAGATCAAGGAAGCTTTACATGATAATAAAGATATTTCCTTTCAGTGTATGAGGAGACTGGGCACCTGGCTTTTAAAGAATTATCAATACAGTCTGTCTAATCTATAACAGCACTGAAAGTGTTGTTGAATTTCTTCTGGCAAGATTGATTATTGATTTTTTGGATACTGTCTGGAAAAGCCTATTTTTTTTTCTGTTGATTATTTCTCATTGAATTAAAAAAATGAAAAAGAGAAAAAGAAAATAAATTATGACCAAGGTTAGACCAGGCTTTCTTTTCTTCTTGATTTTCTCTGTCCCAAGCAGAATTAAAGTATTAAGGGGGAAAGGTGCTTAACAAATAGTACTTGTTCTTCCCACTGATGCCATCATTAATCTAATAGGGCTGCTCAAAGTTCTGCAGCTGTTCCATTTAGTAATGTCAAAATAACCTTGTTAAAGAAAAATGCTTAACTTGACCTTTAAAACTCTTGTCCTTTTCTTTCTTATTTATTATTAAATTTGTCTTGTAAGATAAAGTAAATAAAAGTTATCTTTAAAAACTCTACTGTGTTTATTTACTCATTTTTTTTTTTTTTTGAGAAACTCAAAGTGTCAATTCCCTGGAAGGAGATGTCAGAAGATAGAATTGTGTTACAACTATAATTGCAAATTTTAAAATAAATGTAAAAGATTTTTAATGTCGAGGAGGTGGCACTTGGGTTGTTTTCTAAGTGCTTTCCTTTATTTTATTTTATTTTATTTTATTTTATACTTAGTTTTGAGACAGCGTCTCACTCAGTTACCCTGGGGTTGAGTGACATGGTGTCATCATGGCTCACAGCAACCTCAGACTCCTCAGTTCCAATAATCCTCTGGCTTCAGCCTCTGCAGTAATTGGGACTATAGGTGCCTGCCTCAGTGCTTGGCTAGTTTTTCTATTTTTAGGGGTCTTGCTGTTGCACAGGCAGGTCCTGAACTCCTAAGCTGAAGTGATCCACCCGCCTCAGCCTCCCAAAGTGCTAGGATTATAGGTGTTAGCCACTGAGCCCAACCTTAATTTATTTTATTACTTTAAAGTGGAATCTTGGAATTCAATAATCATGAACATGGCCTAATCATTTATTTCTAGAATTTGAACAAAGGACCAACATTATTACTTTTTGCCCGCTGATTGATAGATCTTTCTTGAAAACAGAGAGTGCCAAGGACGAGGAGACAAAAGACACAAGTTGGCTTCCATCCCTAATATTCTACTGAATTTGTCCCTTCAAAGACCATTGGTGATCGCCTAATTGGCCAATCTGAAGGAGTTTCCTTAGCTTTAATTCTCCATGGACTCTGTATAGTGAATGATTGAGTCAGCTCTTCTTGAGAATTTGTTCTCTCATTGCATCTGTTTTTCCTAGATCCTTTTTAACCAATTAGCCTTTCCTGCATGTGTGTCCTATTTGACCGTGACAGTGTTTTTGATGTATGCATATCCAAGACGAGTCTCGTCCTCTGTCTCCTTCTTCAAATCACACCCTTGGTGTTTTCACATTATTGTGCATTAGTCAGTCAGTCTTGCCACCCAACTCATCTTCACCATGCCTCTCCTCAGCTCCTTCCATGGTAAGCACAGCACTGTTCATTTCTCCCTCATATTTTCCTCATGTACAGATCTTTCTACCACTATTATCTTTATTAAATCATAAACACATAGATCACGTATACATTAATACATTTATGGAGTACAATGTGCTGATTTCATATATAGAATTAGGAACACTTACATCACACTGGCTAATATATACCTTATCTTGTTTATTCTTTCTACCATTGTTATCACTACTATTACCCATCATCCTTTTCTTTGTCTCTTTCCTAAGCATTGATTCATCATCTACTTTTCTGGGCCATGTGCAATAAATATACCAGTTAGTCAACAAATATTTACTAGCCCCCCCCCCACCCGAGGCCATTAGCATGAACTGGAGAAGTAATCAAATAATTCATTTCCCCATCTCATAGAATCATTAGTATCCTCATTTTTGTGCAGAAAAACATGTGTGTGAATTGAAGATTCTGAGGTTGAATGCCCTCTACAGTCTGGGTTCAGTTTACCTCCTCACACTGTCCCCTGCTCTTTTGCACGGCCCAACTACAACAGATGGAGAAATACACAGAAACCCATTTAGCACACCTATGCCTTTAGTTTTGCACTTCTGAGCCTTTGTATTTGTTGCAATTTCTTTGCCTGGAGTCAGCCAACCTAAATATTCTCAGCCAACCTAAATATTATGATGAAACCCATTCCAAGAAGCCTTAAGCATTATTTCTTTTGAATTCGCTCCCTCCCCTGTGGATCATGTGGCTAGCTTAGTGAGTAACTAGAGCCTCCCTGGACTGGCCTAAGGCAAGTGCTGTCACCATCTATTTGCTATCACATCATCCTGCTTTGTTCACCAGACCGGTAGTCTCTAACACCTCCCTGTTCAGAGACATTCCCTAGTCTCTCTCCCTCCTGGAGAATATAACTTCCCTGAGGGGAGGGAACTTATGTTGGCTACTTTTGCATATCCATCACATATTAGTACTTAGTGCATATTGTTGAGAAAATAAATGAATAATAACCCTGAATGGGTGTATCTCTGTAGGCACCACTTTCACCATTTTTTGTATGTTTATTATAATCCTATGATATATATTGCACTATTAATATCATTTACAGCTGTAGTAACTAAGTTCCAAAGCCACACTCATCCAGATACTAAGTAACAGAGTGGCAAGTCTGAGTCTCCAGGACATGAGTTGCATTTATTTTTAGTTATTTTTTATCTAAGGCCTCAAATATGTATAAACATAATGATATATACTTTCTCTTCACATAGAGCAGTTGCTGAAAGATAGGAATCTGAGTTTCACAATTCTTTCTGGTCTCCTATACTGCTGAGAATTGTCTTGGGGAAATGGACGTGATTTAGCAGTAAGTGTGATGTCACACATTTAAACCTAGCAATGCCCCCCAGAGCTATACAAATATAACTGCATTGATGAAACACAGACATACACACACACAAACAACAACAGCAACTAAAACCTCTTTCAAATCATAGAAAGAATCATCAGGAGAAAAAAAAATGGAATCAGGCACTTCCTTTTCTCCTAATTAGGTTCTTCCCCTATCACCAAACACACAGTCATCACCAGTAATTAAAACAAAGAAATATTAACATTTTACGTCTTTCCATAAAACCAGAACTTATTTTTATATCACTGACCTTGAAGTACTTATGTCCTTGGAAGTAAGGAGTAAGTGGTAGTTTACACAGGAGCTATAACATCTTTTCCAGGAACATCATAAGATCAGTTTTTTAAAGCTATTTAGATGTTTCCGTTTACATTTTCAACCAGGAAGACCGTAACTCTGATGAACAGCTTTCTTTACCAGACCAGACACTTCATTTCCTGCCTTGAAAAATTTGAATTAGCATCCAAACTGTCCCTGGAGGCAAATATATATACATGCAGTAAGGCCCCAAATCAAGGCTACTTTGAACTGTGATTGTAATGTGTTAGAACACGCTCTTGTATTGATTTCCACAGTTTGACCTGATGTTGCCATGGAAAGTTGTATCCTTTGAAAACAATCAGAACAATATTTCAGGATCCATGAACCTGAGGTCTAAAACAAATTAAGCATTTCAGCTGAAAATCAATCCATATGCTCAAAAACAACAAATCAATAAATTCTGACAGTTATTTCAGAATTGATTTTTGTTAATTGTATTACAAACTTATTATAAGGACCCTTGTTTCTATGTATTTCACCTGCACAATCTGGTAGATTTCATCTTACTTTAACCTCTCATTATCATATCATCTCTATACAATTGCCTTAGTGTTACACGTGCCTTAGTGTTACAATGCTTCATACGGGAAGAGGAGAAATCTAAGCTGTGGTTGGTGTGTGACAGAATGGGCTAAAAATGACCTTGAGGAACAACCATGCAGCAGTCACCCCCCTTTTTCCACATCGCAGTGGCATCTCCACTTTATACTACTACTTTACTGGTTTGCTCCATCAAAAGCCTTACCTTATGCTACAAACACTTTCCGCCAGAATATCCATTCTTTTTCTTCGCCCTCTATTCCATGCCCAGGAATCCCATATCAATAAGGTGTTGTAATATAGCTGTCATTTCTGTCCTACAACAAATCTCACTGCAGCAGAGTGTCCTGTGGCCACAGATGCTGTTAATGTTTTCCTCTCTCTGCGAATTGATTTCAAGGCTGCCTCCCTATCGAGCTATGTACTCCTTCAAATGGTACATAAGCCAGGCCGAAGGAAAGGCTCATAAAAGTGTCGGACAATCTCACATCATCTTCACACAACTTGTCATTGCTGGATAAATATTTCCCAGGTGGATCTTTTTTTTATAATAGTTTCCCCAAATCTTCAGTTAGCCTTCCTCTCTCCCATTCTGTGAAGGTTTTTAACTGAACAGAGGAAACCATCTGGCAACCACTAGGGGTTTATTTTCAAAATAAAATAATAAAATTAATAAAATGGCCAAGTAGACATTTTCTCTCTTACACTTTTCAAGGTAAGTCAGCACCGATATAGTAATAGATACCCACCACGTGTTCTCTGGGTGAACAGACTGCACCTGCATTCATCCAGGAGGATGCCATTGTTTCTCCAGGAGACAAACCCATCCTGCTTGGAACTTGATACCTCCCAGGACACAGTCAACTGTCTCACCTCAAAATATCTTCTAGTTTCCTTTAGGATTATTTAGAAATTATGAAGCATGTCTAAGAGGAACTTTAAGAGTGGTCCCAAAGCATCCTGTGACGTTTGCAAGAGCACTAGGCTGCAATGTCACTTGATGACAGGAATCTCTTGACTCCATTATAATCCCATGGGCCTGCCAGGGTATGTATGGTTCATCCTTGGCTAACTCATTGTTATGTGGTGTATGTTAGAAACCAAAAACTTGAGGGAGAAAAGAAAATACTTTTTTTATTGTAGAGACAGAGTCTCACTTTATCACCCTCAGTAGAGTGCTCTGGTGTCACACAGCTCACAGCAACCTCCAACTCCTAGACTTAGGCGATTCTCTTGCCTCAGCCTCCCAAGTATCTGGAACCACAGGCACCTCCCACAACATCTGGCTATTTTTCTGTTTTGCAGTTTGGCTGAGGCTGGATTTGAACCCGCCACCTTTGGTATATGGGGCCGGCACCCTACTCAATGAGCCACAGGTACTGCCCCAGAAAATACTTTTTTTTTTTTTTTATTATGTATTTTTTGGCTTGGACTGGATTTGAACCTGCCACCCCCCAAGCATATGGGGCCAGTGCCCTACTCCTTTGAGTCACAGGCACCACCCAAGAAAATACTTTTTATTTGAAGTGTTGTTCCTGCAACATCTGTCTACCTGCCATTTTTTTTGCCTTCTTAGGTTCATCATTCTTAGCCTGTAGATCAAGAGTAGATGTTGGCACTCACTTTTTACATATAAATAGCTGTCTTTAAATGAGAAAAGGACAGTGAAGACCACAGTCTAGGAATAGAGCTGATGGTTGGAAATCAAGAAGGAACCCAGACCCTTAAAACCAGAGTGAAATTTATCATGAACGTTTGCTTAGTTTTCGTTTATGTAGCAGGTGGCCAATGCTGCTCCTCCCTTGGGGCCCAATGCACCACATTTCTAGTCCCAATGAACATTTCTGTTTTTGCTTTGAAATTTTTATGAAAACAAAGCAAAAAAGCACTGCAAAGATTGTTTGGAGGAAAATAAACTTTTGTGAGAATAACTGGGTGGCTCTGGATGCTGCTGAACCAAGACTGTTTTTCACCGTTGGCTTTATCCTTACAGAGCTGGCTCAACCTCTCCCTGATGTCTTGGACCACAGCTGGACAGAGTGTAGATGCCTGAAGAAGGGGTGGAGAGAAGGCAATGTGTGTGGACTCAGGGGATTTCTCTTGCACCATCTGCCAGTATGAGAAGGTAAGGGCAACAGTACATGTGAAGCGAAGCAATTGGTGGACACTCTTCCTTCCAGCCCACTGCCACCTTCCTGATGTTCCTGCTGTCACCCAGGCAGGGACAGATGGAGCTATCACGTGGGAAACACAACACAGACCCTAAGGAAGAATGATTTTCTACCTGTCCAATAAGAACTGAAATGCAGTCTCTATGCATATTTTCAGATTGGAGATATGAACCTCAAAATGAAAAGATTACTGTTTCATTAGCAGTCATCTAAAATACCCATGCTCAGTGGGCCCACCAGAGCTCGAAGAATAAGCTCTTGTGAAGGGCAAGGAGCGATATGGGGATTAGAACAAAACCTTATATGTGCCAACAGGTGGAAAATACAGCTCTCTTATCTTCTTCCCTCTCCATTAATGTGCCTGTGAGATAATAGCCCTTGTACTCATTCACCCAGAACTATTGACTAGGTCTTAGTGCAGCTAGCCTGCCTCCTTTTACTAATTCTAGTAGGATTCGTCATGTTATCTCTTTGATGCTTGACCCTTCTGAACCTGTCAAATAAGTTTTCTCACAATGCATATTAATCTCAGACATGTGGCTGAAAGAAAGAGCTGAAAAGTCCATCTTCAAGATGTGATAAGTAGAAAGCATTTTGACTGCGTGGGTATTGTGTTCAACATCTGCAGTATCACCAGGACCTGGGGATATTTAATTAAAAATACACATGTTAAAGATAATGAGGAGGGAAGGAAGGCTCCTCCTGTGTGTGGGTTTCTAATTCCTGTTCATCAGCAGGTATCTTTCACTGTATTGTTGCTAATTAAATATAAATCAAAAGTCTTGCACTGATCTCAAAAGGAAGGCTACAGTTAAGCATATTTTTAAAGTTATACATGATTTCTGTGTGTGTATGTTTAATAAGCTTAAATAGCATCAAACCAAGGTAGTCATAAATACAACATCAGAGTTAGTTCAGTTCCCTGGAAAGTGATATTGTCTTGGGGTGAAGAACTTGTTTGGGGATAAAGAAAAAGAACATAAAACATAAAAAAGCTTCCTTAAATCTGTGTTATGGAGCTAAACTGGGAAGCTTAAATAATCGTTCCTGAACAAAGGGAACCACGCTGCAAAAAGCCTGTCAGAAGTTGAGCACTCATTTAAAGAGAATTCTTAAAGGCTATTTCTGCCAAGGAAAGTTGAGTTGAAAGATGACAAGTTTTCTTTTCCTCTTTATAGGCTAGAATTTATACTTCAAGGATGATTTTCTTTTTTTATCTCTCCTGCAGATTTACTAGCCATAGTTATTTAAGAAGCATAACCATTTGGCAAACCAGGAGAGAAATGCACCTTGAGAAATTTCAGTATCCTTGGGTTCCGCAGAGACTGTCAAACCTTTCATCTCCTCCCTGTTCGCTCTAGCTTAAAACCCCTTCTGCTCTTTTCAAAGGTCAGGGTCAGTAGATATTTTTGTAGGGGGCACATTTGAACTAAACAGATGAGCAGGAGCTCTGACAGCAAGAAGCTTCTGAACAAGAATTGATGGCAAAGAAAGAAAAGGTCATAGTCTGGGAATACTTCCTCAGGGTGCAAGTCCAGGGCAAATGGATGGACTGAGGACAAGACAACACAATAGATGCTGCTAGCCTTGGGTCTCTTCACCTGCATGAGTGCTTGGAGGGAGGTTATAACCGAGAGAGAAGTGATTCAATGAGATATGATAAAAGAAATGTAGAAGTGAGGTCAAATGATTCCTTCTCACTCATAATTCATAGCTAGCTCATTTTCCTAATTTATTTTGTTTGGTTTTATTTTATTTATTTTAGAATATTACGGGGTGCACAAATTTTAGTTATATAGTTTACATTTGTATATTTTAAGTCAAAGTTGTAAGTACGTTCTTCACCCAGAAAGTGTGCAATGTACCTGTTAGGTGTGAATTTACTTATCCACCTCCCTCTTGAATTATCTTGAGTTTTGCTTCCATATGAGCACAGAAATGTCAATCACCTAATCCCAATTTAGTACTGAATACATATATTATTTGGTTTTTCATTCATGAGGTACTTCACTTAGGAGAATGGTCTCCAATTCCATCCAGGTTGTTACAAAGGATACTAGATCATCATTATTTATGGCTGAGTATTCTATGATACCATAGACTACATTTCATTAATCCATTCATGTATTGATGGGCACTTGGGTTGTTTCCACATCTTCATAATTATGAATTGTGGGGCTATAAACATTTGAGCGCAAGTGTCTTTATGATGGGACATCCTTCTTCCTTTGGGTAAATAGTTACTAATGGGATTGCAGGCTAAAAAGATAGGTCTATCATTTTCTTGTACTTAGGGACTCTGAATCCTTTAAACGAGAATAATATTAAATGTGTGCATTGGAAAAAAGTGATGACACCTTAAGTTCATTCAAGAGACATGAAATTATTGAAACAGTGTACAAAAAGTACTGATTTAGTCACATTAACCTCTACTAAGATGCCCTTTCAATTTCAAACCTATAAATTCATAGCCTTTATTTTTCTCCTGGTTACTTATTCTGCAATTAAGGTATAATGTGTCCAGGTAAAACATGTCTTCATTTTAATTGTCTGAATAATCATGCTTTCTGGATGTATCACTAAGTAAATCAAAAGAAGACAAACATTTTTACACTTTCATCTGTTTTTGAGTTAAATAAAGAAAATCTCATCCCACCAAAGAAGATATGCAGATGGCAAATAAGCTTATTAAAAGAGGGTCTACATTGTATATCATCAGCGAGATGAAAACTAGCCATCAGATTCCATGGCACCTCTATAGAATGGCCGGAATCCAGACCCCCACAGACATGAATGCTGGGAGGATGTGAGCCACAGGAGGTCTCATTCACTGCTGTACACAAAATGGGACGGCCACATTGGATGGTGGTTTCATAGTTTCTTGAAAAATTAAACATACTTTTACCACATGACTTAGCAACTGCTCTCCTTGACGTGAACCCAAACGAGTTGAAAGCTTACGTGTCAACACAAATACCTGCATGAGGGTGTGTATTTACAGCAGCCTCATTCAAAATCGCCCAGACATAGAAGCAACCATGACATCCTCCAGTAGGTGAATGAATAAACTGTGGCGCATCAAGGAGTATTTAGCACTAAAAATACAAGCACTCCTAAGCCATGGAAAACATGGAGGAAACTTACATGCTCTTACTGAATGAAGGAAAGCAATCAAAAAAACTGTGTACTATCTGATTCCACCTCTATGGTATTCTGAGAAAAGAAACCTTGTAAACAGTGAAAAGGTCAGTGGTTGCCAAGAGTTGACAGGTGGCAGACAGAGGGGTGAATAGGCACAGCATTGGGGGTCTTTAGGGCAGTGAAAATACTGTGTATAAAACTAGAGTAGTGGATACATTTGTCCAAACTCATAGTTTGTCCAAATCCAAGAGTGAACCTTGACGTAAACTGTGGACTTCAGGTGATTATGATGCATCCATTTAGATTCATCAGTTATAACAAATGTAATTCACTGCTGGGGATGCTGGTTGTGGGCAAGGCTATGCATATGTATGGGTGGGGAGTATGTCAGATTTCTTTGTATTTCCTATATTTTGCTGTAAACCTAAAGTTGTTCTACAAAAAATAAAATTTTTCTTTTACAGAAAGTATCACAGCTATCTCAAATTTTAGGAGAATATGTAAAACCAGCAAGTAGATAAAAAAAGACAATAAAAACCATAAAAACATACTGACAATATATGCTGCCTTCTTATTATACTTAATTTAGAATCATATTTAATGAAATATATTTATCTCCAAACATAAGTATCTCAGTGTTGATGTTTGAATCGCTGCTTGGTTTCATCAAGGTTACCTTCTTAGCATAAGTTGGCCGTAATTTTTAAATCTGCTGTGAGCCTTGCTCATGCATCTTAAAACTTCACACTTGTTTTTCCCACTTTACAAAAATATGATAGGATATATATATATATACACACACACATTAATCTTAACCCTAACCAGACAGGTCTGACATAATCTAACATAGAAAGAAAACCACTGGCTTCATTTTCTTTTTCTTTTTTTTTTTGTTTTTGACTTTTAATATTCTTGTTCTTGAGCATTTCTTACACTGTATTGAAAAAATAGGGGGTAGTGACTACTGAGAGAACTCTGATTAGAAACAAGACTATTAGGAGATTTTGCTTTTGATTGTTTTATTGTTTCCTCCCACCCCACCAAGAAGTTTAAACTTCTCTTTTCCCTGAAGATGCTTGTTCTGCATTGTCTATAGTAACAAAAGCAGCATTTACCTCCAAGAATTTATAGCCTAGAACCATTAAGTCTACAGTAGAATTTTTCTTTTTGAATTACATTTATTCTAGGTTTCTTAAAAAGTAGTCTATGTTTTATTTGTATATGTCAGTATGTCAAAACAGAAATATGTAGTAGTTTCTTCTAAGACTCCCAATAGTAAGTTCTAAGTGAAATGAATGGAATACAGTGATGCTAAAATGATAACTAAGAAATCTGGACATCTCAAAGTTGTGTGTGAAAACAGGAGAGTTTGAATGAAGAAAAGCTATTGATTGATAATAATTCAATGTAGATTTTATGTGAACTTGTTAATTTTAGGAATCAATTTGTTTCTTGAAAAGAAAGAACTAGTTAAATTTCATATGTGAAGTCTATATATGTTTCTTTCAATTCATGTTATTTCATATATAACAGATTTATTTTGTAACTGCTTCTTCTCTGTCTTATGCCTATATAGATTTAATTTTTCTGCCACTTAAATATTTTACAAAAGACTCTTTTCTTTTTGTCTCTCTTTCTAATGTTTCACTTAATAATATTTGGTTCTTAAAAATCACCTTTCCCCCTCCCCCAGTTTAAAAAACAAGTTTTACAACCTTACTAAAAACAAAGTAAAACAGAAAACTCACAACATAAAAAACAAAACCACCACCACAAAAAAACATAACAAAACAAAACAAAAAAACCACTGAAGATCTCGAAACTTAACTGTGGAAGATATAAGAGATCATTTAATGAAAATTAGTCTTTTAGGAGAATGGTAATTTTTACAGAAGTCTTAGTCTAATCCTTAGGTATATTTCCTTTCATCTATTTCCCCTTTATCAGATAATTCCCCTTTATCAGATATTTCCCCTTTATCAGATAATTCATTAACCAGATATTTCCAGCATCTAGTTGACAAAGGAAGTCTGTAGTTGGAAGTTTGCAACTTAGTTTTCATTTTAAGTAGTTCCTAAAAACATTTAATTATATATGCTATAAATCCTTCCTTATTAACTACATCATATTAACCATACAAGGGTAATCAATTTCTGTCACTCTATGCCCAGAATCTAGATCCCTGAATTATCATTTTGTTCCTCCAACATCATGAAGTCCACTTGTTTCCACATCATTTAAGCACTAAGATGATAGTCTATTAATAAGTATTGACTCTAAGAATGAGCATTATGTAAATGCAGAGAATCATTATTTTATCCCCAACTAAGCAGCATCTCAGATCCATGCTATGATACATTGTTGAATTTATTGTTCTAGTCCTAATGACACACGTTATATTGTCAATTTCAAGTTACTGGGAAACTTGTTCCAAAATGCTTCCATTCATCATATTGACAGTGATGTTAATCAAATTGACTATCCTTAACAAAAAGCCCTGCTTCATTTGAGTTATATTGCTTTTCTGCCCATGGGGAACATTTACACAATTAACTAAAGCAGATCGAATGTTAATAAAGAAAACAAATGAAGATTTATTCATAATCCTCAAAAGAATTGTAATAATTTAATTAAGGTATATGCTTCTTTTGGAAGAAAAGTGATAAGACAAAAAAAAATCCTTTGTGAGAAGGTGAAGGGAGGGGCAAAACAGCTTGTTAGAGAATTCTTTAGCTTTTGTAATTTTCATTGATTTAATCTCAAAGAACAATAGACAGGAATCCATTGAAGGTAGAAGTTAGCATTTGGGGAGAAAGGGGGAAAAAGATGATCAATCAAAATCTGCAGCTTGCCGAATATTTGAAAGATACGGAGACAGTATGAGAAAGAACAACAGTCTGGGTGGTCCAAGGGAGTAAAAGAAACACTTTAAGGGGATGAAACTATGGAGCAAAAGTAAGTTCAAACCATAATCAAATAGTGTTTTCTGATGGCCATGTATTATTCATTCCTAAGCAATGCTGGACTTCCCATAGAGATATTTTTCTTTAGTGTTTTAGAGAAACAAAACTTTCTAAATTATGACGTGAATGAAACTTCAATGTTTGTGAAGATGTTTTCTCATCTAACTACAGTAACCTTTGGGGGAAAAGAATGTTAAGGCAGGAATAATATTTCCATGTAGACTATAAGGTTTACCACCTAATTAATTAACCAGGTACAAGAAGTATTTCAGAGTAATTTGGGAAGTCACAGCCACTTTTTAAAGTCATCAAAGAATTAATCCAGTCTTTAAATTTATATATCATGGAGAGGGATTTATGCCTTCATGTTTCAGAAGAAGCCACATATCACGGACTCATCTCCTCTTCTAGGTGGATGTTAAAGTAGGTCTAATTTGGCAGCCTTCAGACCGATGTGTGCAAAATGGGTGTGTCAATAAGGGCTGAAGGATGTAGGATTGACGAGAAGGGGAAATCAGTGAAGGCTGGATTCTTTTGGGAAGCCATTACTAAGTTGAGCTGGGAACAACTGACTAATGTGAATTTATTAAAGAGATAGGAAACCATATGCGAAGGTAGGAAGTCACTGAGGTAATGAACTTTCTGTTATTTCACAGTACTCTGGAATTTATGAAGTCCGCACAGTTAATCATCTAAAACACATAGACTGCTTCTAGGAAGAGATAAAAAGAACTTTAAACATTATTTTTTTTTCTTAAAAAATCGAAAGAACAAACAAATGGTATGTTTCTGGAGATGCCTATATATACACATAAAGATAGCAGTATGCTCAACAGAGTAAGAACTGAACTAGAACTTTTAAGACACAGATGCTCAACACAGTTCTATTTACGAGAATAAAACTTTTGGTGACATTGTTCCCTTTGTGAAGTTCCATCTGGGCCATCTATAACGAATGCATGAATTGAATAAAATAAATAAATAAGTATCATTTACCAATTGCTTCCATGTCCCTTTCCTTTTACATTTCTAAAGTTCTCTTTTAAGGGACTCGGGGAAAAGTGTAGAACTTACATCATGTAATGATTTTGAATGTGGAAAAACTCTTTGCACGCTGAGGTTGACTTGGGAACACCCAGAAGATACCCAGTTCAAGTGAATGGTGAAAGAAACTCAAACCATGAGACTGAGGTCCTTCTTTTATGATATACTCTCCATCACCAATCTTTCCAGTGGCATGATGGCCCGGGCCTCAACTTCAAATCACAAAAAGAGACATCAAGCTAGTATTAGACAGATGCAGGGATCATTAGCTGTGCCCTCCCTGGTGCAGGAGGTTGGGTGTATGTTTGCCCAGGGAAGATTGAATCCGGTTGATTTGACTCCTGAGCTAGGTAGCTTCCTCCACTTGCAGCTCATCATTTCCATGGGATATAATATCACTATCTTAAAGGTTACTAGTTAGTCTCCTCTCACACACATCCAGAAGGATGCAATCCCATGAGGATAGTTGAAGTCAGAGAATCCTATCTGACAAAGAATATTTAAAAGTATGTAGAAGGAGGGGATGGAGTAAGTCTGCTTTTCACCACATACACTTAATATTGTTGGTGACCTAGGTTCTTCTCTCATATAAGGAAAGAAAACACATTCTTACACTTGACTGATGCCACTGCATGATGTTTTAATTTGGTAATAAGAAAGACTATTGTGTTGCTCAGAGCCTATGTTTGTCAGCATTAGGAAGAAAGGTGAGGTTAGAGATGGGGAATGGAATCACTTACATTTTAAGCATTTCATTGCATTGCTGTGAAAATATAAATTAAACATAATCTGTTAGAAAGGACAGTGCTTCACATAAACCCATGTTGAAGAGGGCTTTGGATTTAATGTTCTTTGTATGAGCATCTTTGTCTTGTTTTACATAATGCTTTCAAATATCAAGATTCATTTCTCTAAACTGTGGCACTGATTAATGATCATATAGATGGAGATAACTTGTAAAAATTATTCAAATAAATGAAATCTGGAAAGGTTTTATACCAAAACAAGATATATGACTATTAAATAGGAGGAAATAGTTGGACAAAGCCCCATTAGCTTGAATATCTCTTATAATCCTCCAAGACAACAGGTTTCATCAAGATGGAGACTTTACCTCTCTCATGTTTACATGGATGGAGCTGGAACATATTTTCTTAGCAGAGTATCTCAAGAATGGAAGAAAAAGTATCCAATGTACTCAGCCCTACTATGAAGCTAATTTATAGCTGTTGTATGAAAGGTATAACCCAACTATAACACAAGAATATAGGGAAAGGGGAAAGGGTAGGGAGGGGACAGGGGAGGTTGGGGCTGAGGGAGGGTAATTGGTGGGGCATCTTAGAAGGATATAGGCGAACCTTGCTAAATGCAGAATAAAAATGTCTTCATGTAATAAAGGGGAATTTGTCAGGAAGGCTATGTTAATCAGTTTGATGAAAATAGTTAAGATTGTATATGAAACCAGCACATTGTACCCTTTGATTGCACTATTGTACACAGCTATGATTTAATGATAAAGATAATAAAA
>CAUYON010178909.1:0-11160 GCA_963573935.1 Arctocebus calabarensis
TTGGCTGGAAGTACCAGGCAGTGACAGCAACTCTAGAGGAGAAGAGGAAGGAGAAGGCTAAGATCCATTACTGGAAGAAAGAGCAGCTCATGAGGCTACGGAAACAGGCTGAAAAGAACGTGGAGAAGAAAATTGACAAATACACAGAGGTCCTCAAGACCCACGGACTCTTGGTATGAGCCCAATAAAGACTTTATTCCTTATGTTTGGCCTGGCCTGCCCTTCCTCCATCGCCACCCTGGGATGTGGGGGACCCAGGGGTAGCAGTCTGGGTGCTACAGGCAACCTGAGACTTAGAAAGGAAAGGACCATAGATACTGCAAGTCTGTAAGATTAAGTGACTCTAGCACTTGCGTCAACAACATTTATGACCTTGTTCATGAGTTTTAGAAAATCGGTAGGACCAGCAGTTAAGTTTAAATAATTGTAGGGGAGCCCTGCCTTGTGAGTGGGGCATCTGGTAGAGTGTGAGAAGATGCTTGACGGGACAGTATAAGCTTGGTGTGTTGTACAAAGTATTTATAGATGCATAGACTGGGGAGGCAAGATGTACAATAGGAGCTTACAGGCATAACCTTATTCTTTCCCTGTATTCTGTTACCCAGGAACAAATAAATTGCTTTCAAAGTTAAAAAAAAAAAAAGAAAAAGTCCTGCTTGTTTTTAACTCTAGAAAAATGGATACTGTTTCATGACCGGAGACGCGAGGGGCTATAGCTTTACCTCTGGTGTAGATCTGCACTGCAATGTTAAGGGCACAAGAAGTAGGCTACAAGCTCTGTTGTGGCATGTAGCAAATTAACTTTATTTTTGACTACCTTATATACTTCTGTAGTCATGTGCACACTTAATCTGTGATTTACAATATTCATTATTTGACTTTAAAGTTAAGTGGCCGATATCCTGTCCCGGAAAACAGCACAATACTTTTTTACTTTTAGGTCTTAAAAAATCTACATAAAAATAAGAGACAGAGCTATAGGAGAACTATTTCCTCATGTACTCAACAAGTTAACCTTAAATGGGTCTTTGACTTTGTTTCTTCACAGTGCTAAGATCTTTAGGCGTTTGACAAAATGACCGCACCTTCAGGCATGAACCTAGGAGACAATGGCTGAAAAAGCTTCAAAGTATTTGTTCCCGGATGACCAGAAAACAGTCTTTGTGTTTGCCTCAGGGTTGCCCAAATCTATTGCTTTTTCTGTGAAGGCAAAAGCCAATTTAACCATTAGTGGCTTACTCGAATGAGACATACATGAGACTTACATGTGTGGATTTCTAACCCCACAGATACAGCTGGCTGGGCGGGGTAGCTCATACCTGTAATCCTAGCACTCTGGGAGTCAGAGGCAGGTGAATTGCCTGAGCTCAGGAGTTGGAGACCAGCCTGAGCAAGGGCCAGACCCTATTTCTAAAAATACTCAGGCATTGTGGCAGGAACCTGTAGTCCCATATACTTGAGAGGCTGAGGCAAGAGAATCACTTGAGTTTTAAGTTGCTGTGAGCTATGATGTCACAGCACTCAACCTCAGGGCCACTGAGTGAGAGTCTGTCTCAAAAATAATTTTTAAAACTCAGAAAAATGGTTATAATTCTCTGATTTTTCTACTTGCAAGCTAGTTATTGCTTATACTTAATAGATGTATTTTTTATGGAAATTGTTGTGTGACCGGAGACGCGAGGGGCTGCAGCTTTGCCTCGGGTGTAAATTCGCTCTGTAATGTTAAGAAAGACTCAAGAAGCAGGCTAGGCATGTAGCAAATTCACTTTATTTCTGACCACCTTATATACATTGGCAGTCATATACTATGATTTACAATATTCACCATTATCTAACTTCCTCTATCTAACTCTAAACCTAGGTGGCAGACATCATGTCTGCAAACCAGCACAGTACTCTTTTACCTTAACCCCTTGTAAATGAGCCTTAGCCTTTGTGTAACAAATCTACATACAAGTAAGAGAGACAGAGCTGCAGAGGAACTGTTTTCTGAAACTCCTCATGCACTCACCAAGTTAACCTTAAATGGGTTTATGACTTTGTTTCTCCACAGTGCTGAGATCTTTAGGTTCTGGATCTTGTCTCCAGGCAAGAAGCTTTTCAGCTTCTAACTCCTTGGAACCAGCGGGTATAAAAACTTCAAAGTATCTGTCTCCAGAAGACCAGAAAACAGTCTTTGTGTTTGCCTCAGGATAGCCCAAATCTGTTGCTTTTTCTGTGAAGTCAGAAGCCAATTTAACTCATTAGTGGCTCACTCAAATAAGATGTACATGAGACATACATGTGGGGTATTAATTTCTGGTTGACTAAAGAAACAGAAATTAATGCATGTATAGATGTAAGACAAAGTGCTCCCCAACTCTCTTTATTTCTACTTTTTCAAAGGAGAAGCTACTCCTTTGAAATTTTTTAACTGATTCTTTTATCATTTAGCTGTGTATCAGTAAATGGTATGTTTATGTTGCTGATTCTTAATTTTTCAGTTTTAACTATTATGGAAAATGAAGATTTAGCTCCTTTTTCATTCTACCCCTACCATATAGACATATATACATCATATACTCTTTCCATCCTTCAATTCTTTGATTGAAATTATATTAATAATTTTATTAGATCAGTTTTGTTAGGTGGTCCATTAGTAAACTATGGTTATTGTTCTCCATTCCTGTATTTTTATTTTCTTGGGGATAATTATTTATTTGCTTAGTTTTCTATATATACTACTTATTTATAAATCAGCCCCCAAATTTCTACTTGTTCTCTAAATCAACTTTAAGTATTTTTATTTAAATTTATCAACTTTATTTTCCTGCAGACAGCACTTCTGGAGCCTTCTGACCTGTCCAGTATGGACGCATTATTCTCTGTACCTGGTATACACTTGTCACTATCTGTTGGGAAATTACCTTTGCCTTTCTCCTGAGTTGAGCCTTCTAATTCCTGTATCCTATTCCCTTCCTCTTTTCTACTTTGTTTCATGCTGAAAGGGCATCATGTCTTTTTTTTCTTTCTTTCTGTGAAAAAGTGCAATGGTTAAGTTAATTTTATAAAACCTAATAAGCAAGTCTGAAAATTATTTTTAACTGTCCTCACACTTGGTTGATAGTCTGACACAGTAAAGAATTTTCAGCTGGAAATATTCTTAAAGCATCATTTAAGAATCCCATCATTTGGCTTGGCGCCTGTGGCTCAACAGGCTAAGGCGTCAGCCACTGTACACCTGAGCTGGCGAGTTCGAATCCAGCCCGGCCCGCCAAACAACAATGACGGCTGCAACCCAAAAATGGCCGGGTGTTGTGGTGGGTGCCTGTAGTCCCAGCAACTTGGGAGGCGAAGGCAGGAGACTCGCTTGAACCCAGGAATTGGAGGTTGCTGTGAGCTGTGATGCCACAGCACTCTATCCAGGGTGACAGCTTGAGGCACTGTCTCAAAAAAAAAAAAGAATCCCATCATTTTGTTATCTTTCTTTAGGTGTCATCATAGAGTAGTTCAAAACCACTTAGACTTCTAATTCTTGATATGATGTTTTTTTTCTCTTTGTCTCAATGTTGCAATATTTCACAATAAAATGTCTCAGTAACATGAATCTATTTTTATCTATTTTTCTGAGTGCTCAGTGCCTCATTTAGTCCAGCAGCTTACAGCTTTCAGTTCTAGAAAATGTTAAATATTTTATTAATTTTTCCTCCCCTCCATTTTGTCTCTTTTATCTTTCTTTCCAAATTCCATTATATTTAGATGCTCCCTATTTTTCTTTATTCTTCTTCTTCTGTGTTATCCTACTTTTTTTCTTCCAAATTTATCTCTCATGTTTTCCATTGAACTTATTCCTGTTTATTTTCTAAAAGCTCCTTTGTTTCTCCTATAGCAAATCTTCTAGTTTCTTCTAGTTTCAATATTCTCTTTTTTCCTTAGAGAACTTTTTTTTTTTTAGTGGGAGAGAGAGACTCTCATTTGCTACCTAGGCTAGAGTGCCCTGGCATGAGTCTAGCTCACCAGCAGCCTCAAACTGCCAGGCTCAATCCTCCTGCCTTAGACTCCGTAGTAGCTAGAACTACAGGCGCCCGCCACAATGCCTGGCTAATTTTTCTAATTTTAACAAAGATGGGGTCTTGAATAACTGCTGACCTTAATTTATCTTCCTGCCTTGGCCTCCCAGGGTGCTGGTGTACATCGCTTCTTTGAGAATGTTAATGCCTGTTTTCTTCACTTTAAATAGTTTTCACTTGTTTATTTTATGCTCTTTTATGTTATAGATTTTTCTTAGCCATCTTATGTCCCCAGGTTATTAGCTGCTTGTTAAAAGTGGGGAACTAAAAACCTGAAGCTGTGATTGTTGGGCTTTGCTGTAGCTATCTTTTTGGGGGGTTAACACCTGAACTTTGTATAAAGTCTGTGTCTTTCCTGTTGATTGGTTATATTCTCTAGAGAGTACTCTTCATATCTGCTTGAAAAGTAAAGACCAGATGGAAGTTGTCTGATAGATAAGAGCAAGAGTCAGGAGAGAGGGGGTCTGTCTCAGTATTTAATGATCCCATTTTGTAGGTGTGATTTCATTATCCATGGTCCAGAGACACCTCATGTTTTACTCTCTCCAGAAAACAAATCTCTAGATTTCAGTCTTGTGTAATCTCTAGATTTCAGTCTTGTGGTCTGTCCCACAGACCCAGGAGGGTGGGAGTGGGAGCTAGCAATCTCACTTCATTTGAAGAAGTTTTTATTTGTTTCTCCTGTTGTAGTTCCTCTTATCACTAATGCCTTGGGCTATTAATTCCTGAGCCTTTGGAAGAGTCTGATGTGTAAGTGAAGTGGTTTTCTGGTTCCCTATGGCTGGTTTAGTTTAACTTCTTTGGGTCTTCTGAATTAGTTAGTCCTTTGTCTATATGTTTTATGGCTTCCAAAGTCAATTTTTCTCTCATTACCTCAATCCCAAATATATGCTTTATGAAATAAAATGGCACTCGCATCTTTCCTAAAAACTCTATAGAATGTAATAAAGAGCATAATTAGATGAGCTCAATTTGTAGTTATCTGGACATACTGGTATTTGTCCTCTTGAATAAAAAAACTCAGGTTCCCTGTGTATTTCTATTTAGGTTTCTTTTAAGCCTGATTCTTGATTTTTTTTTTTTTTTTTTTTTGAGACAGAGCCTCAAGCTGTCACCCTGGATGGAGTGCTGTGGCATCACAGCTCACAGTAACCTACAATTCCTGGGCTCAAGAGAGTCTCCTGCCTCTGCCTCCCAAGTAGCTGGGACTACAGGCGCCTGCCACAATGCCTGGCCATTTTTTTTTTTTTTGGTTGCAGCTGTCATTGTTGTTTGGCGGGCCTGGGCTGGATTCGAACCCGCCAGCTTAGGTGTACTTGGCTGGCACCTTAGCCTGCTGAGCCCCAGGCGCTGAGCCGTGATACTTGATTTTTGTCAAATTCAAGCACAACAACATTTTGGATACTGTCAAGGGGAGGAGTTTCTGCTAGAAAACAATACTTAATTTTAGTTTTTAATTATGTCTTGTGTGAAAGGGTCTGTAATGAAGAGCACCCTTCAGTTTTCCCATTTAAAAGTGTATTGTTTTCTGTAAGAGCCACTCCAACCATCTGCGCATTGCTTCACTTTGAATTTTTCTTTAGCTTTCTTGAGTCTTAGCATTTAGAAACAAATTGGTGTCTTTGGAATACTGACATTATCACACACTCAAGGTACTCCCAAAGAGATTTTGTATTTCACTTTGCTGTAAGTGGTTGGTTATACTTCTGTCTCCAATTAGAGCGCAAAGCTTGGTAGTAGAAAAAAATTAATCCAGAGCATTAATAATCTTTCACACAGCTGTGCATTTACTAAGCATTTGTTGGGTGTCATATGAAGGGCAGTATATTAGGAGCCATAGTAAGAGAGGAAGCTCTTATTTTTTGGAGAGGTTATAGTAAAGAGAAATAGCAAACACACATGAAATAAGTAATACATTCTAGAAAATTATCCTTTCCCCTTGTTTTAGCAGATATTTTTATTTCAGAACAATTGGGGAAATGGAAAAAGACATTGTAGATACATGGATTATCTTTAGATTTTGATTTCATTTGTTAACCATAGTTATGGAATGAATGTGTCCCCCTCAAATTCATTTGTTGAAATCCTAGCCCCCAGTGTGATGGTATTAAGAGGTGGGACCTTTGGGGGTTAAGTCATGAGAGTAGAGCTCTCATGAGTATGATTAGTGCCCTTACAAAAGGAACCTCCAAGAGCTCTCTAGTTCTCTTTATGCCATGTGAAAATAAAATGAGATGTAACCTGGAAAGCAACCCTTATTAAACTGACCATGCTGTTACCTTGATTTTGAACTTCCATACTGTACAAGTGTGAGAAATAAATTTCAGTTGTTTATGAGCCATTAAACATTATAGGAGCCTAAACTGACTAAGCCAGTCATCATAATAGTGTTTTGGGGGGAATCACAAAATGTACAGTGACATAATTAAAATCTGTTTTCTCTCTTCACCATTTCTCACCATTCTTGTTAAGTTAATTTTTTTTAATTAAATCATAGCTGTGTACATTAATGCAGTCATGGGGTACAATGTGCTGGGGTTTCATATACAATCTGAAATATTTTCATCAAACTGTTTAACATAGCCTTCATGGCATTTTCTTAGTTATTGTGTTAAGACCTTTATATTCTGCATTTAGTTTCACCTGTAACCTTCTAAGATGAACCGTAGGTATGGTCCCACCAATTACCCTCCCCACACCCATCCTCCCCGCTTTCCTCCCCTCCCTTTCCCCTTTCCCCATATTCTTTTGCTATAATTGGGTTATAGACTTCATATGAAAGCTATAAATGAGTTTCATAGTAGGGCTGAGTACATTAGATACTTTTTCTTACATTCTGAAGATACTTTGCTTAGAATAATATGTTCCAACTTCATCAATGTAAACATGAAAGACATTAAAGTCTGTCTTTCTTTATGGCTGCATAATATTCCATGGTGTACATATACACCACAATTTATTGATCCATTCATGGGTCAATGGGCATTTGGGCTTCTTCCATAACCTGGCAATTATCTTTCATTGCTTATCATTGGCTGTGACTTAGCTAGAGAAACCTAGAGGGAGGTCACTAACCGCGGTAGCTTGGGGAAGTTCCCCTAAAGCACAACATTGAGGCAAATCAGAGAACTGTACATCTGTGAGGGATTGTGAGGAACGGGAAGGGCGAAGACTCTACATCTGTACTGTTTGTTCTACCTCTGTAGCACCTAATAAGGTCTCTGGACTTTGAAAAGAAACGTTTGCTACATGAACTGATCTCATTCTATCCTTTCATCTGAAAATAATATGAAGTCTTAGGAGGCTGTCACTCTTTCAAGGTCAACCATATTGTTTGGAGGTGACTCTAGGCCCAGCATCACCAGATAAACATAAATAACCCTTTTTCTTATACTGCTTGCTTACAATATAAGCTGCTCTATGTCACTTTCAGGTTAGAAATATATTTCATTTATTTTAAATCCTGAAAGAGAAAATTGAATACATAACAATTTTAGATACTTAAACTTAAGAAAGTATGGAATATTTTCTAATCAGAACCCTTTCACAACTCTAGCTGTCCTTAAAAATCCAAAACTGCTTACTAAAAATAAATAAATAAATAAATAACTACTTTATACTGCTTAAAACCCAGCTGTAGTTATGTTTATTAAAATATACATAACTGATAAATTCCTCATATAAATGATTACATTTCTCACAATATATTCTCTTGAATAATTTTATGTGTTAATTATAACATTTGGTATAACTGATGAGGACCCCTTTCTTTAGCTGTTTATGTAGAAAACACAAAATAAATTAAGAAATTTGTTTTATTTCATGACTAATTCTCTGATATGTTCTTTATTTTTTCATATGGTTTATAGACTGGAAAAATGCTACTGAAATAGAAATCTAAACTTGAAAATTACAAGAATTTGGGTTAAGGGAATAATAATTGTTTTGTTTTAGCCCGTCTACCATTACCACTTGTTGAATTGGTTATTTACATTAGACAATAAGATTAAACTGAGGATTTTATACTAATACACACACACACACACACAGAGACAAGTGTGAGGGCTGTCCACAAAGCATCCAGCCATACATTTCTCTATTTTTCATATTACATGGCTGGATATTTTCCAGGTAGGCCTTATCTACCTATCTGTATAAATACACACACACATAATACACATACACACATAATACACATACACACATATTCTGTAACTACCACATCTGGATACTTGTATTTCAAATCTGGATCAATGAACTGCTGTTTTGACATTAAACATAAATAATTTCATGTATAAAATAAGAACTGAGCTATGTTTTCAAATATGTAATGGGCATTTTGTTTGATTTTTAATCTTTAGAAAATTAAAGATATAATATAAATCTTAAAAAGTTTTCATAGTTACTAAAGGAAAAGTTTTCTCTCTTCTTAAAAGAAAAATCAATGATTTAGACCAATTTTTCTAATAATAACCAAATTAAAAGATCCTGATTCCAATATTCTAATACTATATAAAATTTCAAAATACTTAAAATTTTTCACGTAAGCCAAACAGCTCCCTTCTGCTCTAAGTCAAAAGCATGCACCATGAAAATGTCAAGACTGTTAATTCTTTCAGTCTCTCAAGAAAACAACTGATGTGTACATACATTAGTGCAAAGCAAGTCCAAGACAGGGACAAGATTACATGTTATAGACATTTAATTTTGAGTTTAAAGTAGATGCCACTGGGACACTTAGGAAAATCTATTTCTGAGTTCTTGCTATTGGTGGTTTCATACAAAATCATTTCTGGTACATTATGTATGGAAAAGATCTAATCGTTTACATTCAGCTCGTGTGTATGTCTACACATTTTGAATGCTTAGTAAATCATCAACAAACATGTAAGTGTGTTGTTTTCTCAGCAATTTCTGCTTATATGGATTAAAAGCTAGAACATAGTTAAATATTCCCGATAATTGAATATAGCTCTGCAAACATCCCTTACACCTAAACTGCAGTGTTAGGCTTTTAAACAATTAAAATTTTGGAAGGAAGGGGAAGCTTCAAGCTACCAGAGCATGCATGGTAGCTTCATGTTATTGAACTATAGGATTTAAAACACAGAATCAAATCCACTTCAGTTGTGATCTCAGACTGGATTTAAGCATTGCTACCAACAGGGATGACTGCTGCTTATTTAATTGTACACCCAGCCCCTAACACAGAACTAGCACAGTAAACATAAAAGGGGATAATTCAAAGGGATTATCCTTTAAATTAATTATCCTTGAAAAGGATAATTGCCAAATCTATTATTTACCTAATAATACTAAAAATTAGAGCTGACTCAACCCGAACATATACATTAGAAATATTTTAATGATATTGAGCTCAATTTTCTCCTTAATACAGAAGATGCTACATATATTTCTTTGAATTTTGTCTTCAAGATACTTATGCTCAGGTAGGATATAAACGTCTATATGTGTGTGTGATGGAAGGAGAACTGTACTCTCTTATTATGCATTTGTAACATATAAAACATAACTGTTTTTAGGTGACAGTATCTACTCTTTTCAGATTACAGAATCCAAATGTACATCAGAATTAAAACAGAACCATTCTCTTCTATTGGAGAAAAAAAATTCCTAACTCCAAATCTATTTTTAATTTCGTTTCTTCTTTCACCAGACCCTAATTCTCCCATAAAAACTCATTCTAGGAAGCTCTCATTCTTTCCCATCCACGGATAAGATCTTGGGGTGAATATATTCCTGAATGCAGAATACTTTCCATAACCACATCCCTCTGTGTTCCATCACAGAGAGTCCATGGAGACTCTGAACCACTTTATGTCATTGATCACTTTAACCATATTTTGTAACCACTCCACAGTTCTTCTGACTCCTCAGTCATAATCTTTTTTTTTTCATTTATTGTTTATTAAATCATAACTGTGTTCATTAATACAATTATGGGGTACAATGTGCTGGTTTAATATACAATCTGATCTAGTTTCATCAAACTGGTTAAGATAGCCTTCATGGCATTTTCTTGGTTATTGTGTTAAGACATTTATATTCTACATTTAGTAAGTTTCACCTGTACCCTTCTAAGATGCACCATAGGTATGGTTATCCAATTATCCTCCCTCCACCCATCCTCCCTCTCTCCTTCCCTCCCTTGCCCCTTTCCCCATATTCTTGTACTATAATTGGATTATAGCCCTCATAGGAAAGCTATAGGTACTAACTTACAATCTTTAAGGCACAATTACCTCTTCCTTTCCTGTGTCTAACAGACCATGTTGGATTTGGGATGGCACTCCAGTGCACCCCTTCCTTTCCTGTTCTATTAACATTCCCAGATTGGGGCATTAAATACATCATATTTATAGTGAACAATTTAGGATGAATCTCCCCAACATACTTTTATCTTCAAGTCACTGCTGGCTCCTAATCTCCTGACTGACAGGTTTGTCTCCCTGATGCCAAACTCTGAGTCCTTAAGCTTCTCGGACTGCCCTTGCTTGTTGGACTTCCATCTCCCATCTGATAATCCTGGCATTCTAATTCCCCATCATTCAACATAATGTTCATCCTTGCCTCCCTGTTTTTGTTACTGGTTTCTTCCACCAGACTTGTCTCTTCTCTGACATCCCAAAAGTCTGGGTCAAGGCAAATTCTTTCTTTAAATTATTTCACATCTCTCAGGGAGCCTCACCCATGGAAACTAGAACCAGTAAACATATATGCGCAGCTACCAATTTTCTGCCTGATATGCCATCATCTACATTTCAAGAAGACACAAATTCATCAGTGATGGTCACTTTCTATATAATTTACAACAAAGCAGAAGGCTGCGTCCTTCCAGAGATGATCAGGATCTTCAGGAATGTGTATGAAAAAGTCCTCACCTCTGGCTTGGCACCTGTGGCTCAACGGGCTAAGGCGCCAGTCACGTATACCTGAGCTGGTGGGTTCGAATCCAACCCCAGGGCCCGCCAAACAACATGACGGCTGCAACCAAAAAATGGCCGGGCGTTGTGGCGGGCGCCTGTAGTCCCAGCTACTTGGGAGGCGGAGGCAAGAGACTCTCTTGAGCCCAGGAATTGGAGGTTGCTGT
>CAUYON010178910.1:0-73749 GCA_963573935.1 Arctocebus calabarensis
AACTTTGGTGACAGAATCATCTTTTTTTTTTGGAGACAGAGCCTCAAGCTGTCACCCTGGATAGAGTGCTGTGGCATCACAGCTCACAGCAACCTCCAATTCCTGGGCTCAAGCGAGTCTCCTGCCTCTGCCTCCCAAGTAGTTGGGACTACAGGCGCCCGCCACAACGCCCAGCCATTCTTTGGTTGCAGCCACCATTGTTGTTTGGCGGGCCTGGGCTGGATTCGAACCCGCCAGCTCAGGTTTTGCGTGGCTGGTGCCTTAGCCCGTTGAGCCACAGAATCATCTTAAAGTAATCCTCCAGTGAAGTAGAATGGCATTAGCTTTTTGCTAGGTCAGTCATGGTTCATCACCTGGTTCGTCCCCTAGAGCAGAAGTAGAGGTTCGTCTTCATTGAATATATTACCAGGAGTAAATCAGAATTTTCATAGGAAGGAGAAAAGGGAAAATAGTTGTTTGGATAGGTAACCTAACATAGGAAGATTATTGGTTGCCTAAAAACAGTTGGTAAAGCAACCTTTTGAAAAAAATAAGTCATTTGGATTTGGGAAAAGTGCTATAAACCAAAAAGAGGAAACTCATGTACAGTCAGAAATTTTTAAAGCGTAATGGTGTAATGAACAGTTAAATTATAAATTGAAAGACCTAGACTTTTATATTTTCTGTTTTTTCTTTTTTTGTTGTTTTTTTTGGTAGAAGGGTCTTGCTCTGTTGCCAGAGATACAGTATCAATACTTGTATACTTAGAAATAAGCTGATGATTATTTTTACTAATATATAGATAATGATAGTTATATAGTATAGCAAATCAGTTATGTCCTAAATTTCAGACTGAACTTACTTTTGTCTGAAAGGTCTCAACTTCTCATCCTGTTTTTCTAAATACTTTTATTGAGATACAATTGACATAATAAATTGCATGTATTTAAAATTTATAATTTCATACATTTTCATATATACAAATACCGATGAAACCTTCACCACAATCAAGATAGTCAATGTTCGCATCACTTTCAAAGGATTCTATTTTAATTTTATGTCTTTTTTTTTGGTCTAGATTTTTTTAATAGGCTTCGTGCTGTTTTAGGTTCCCAGCAAAATTGAGAGGAAGGTATAAAGATTTCCCTATACCTCCAGCTGCCACATAACACATAGCCACCCCCATTATTCCCCATTTCCTACTCAAGTAGTACATTTGTTACAACTGCTGAACCTCTGTCAACACATCAGTATCACTCAAAGACCATAGTTTGTTTACATTTTATGGCTCATTTTTGGTGTTGTACACTGAATGGTTTAGACAAATGTCTAATGACTTTATATCTACCACTATAGTTTCATTCAGAGTAGTTTCAGAGCCATAAAAATCCTTTGTGCTCTGCCTTTTCATTCCTCCCTCCTTCCAATCCCTGGCAGCCACTGGTCTTTTTACTGTTATACTTTTGCCTTTTCCAGAATATCATATAATTAGACTCATATAGCACACAGCTTTTTCACATTGGTCTCATTCACTTAGAAATACGCCTTAAAGGTTTTTTTTTTGTTTTTTTTTTTTGAGACAGAGCCTCAAGCTGTCACCGTGGATAGGGTGCTGTGGTATCACAGCTCACAGCAACCTCCAATTCCTAGGCTCAAGCAAGTCTCTTGCCTCTGCCTCCCAAGTAGCTGGGACTACTGTGGGTTTTTCTGTGCATTGATAGCTTATTTCTGTTTAATGCTGAATAATACTCGATTGTCTGGATGTACCACAGTTTATCCATTTACCTACTAAAGGACATGTTGATTGCTTCCAAGTTTTTGGCATTTATGAATAAAGCTACTAAAAACATCCATGTGCAGGTTTTGTGGGGACGTTAATTTTCAACAACTTTGGGTATAATCAAGGAGCATGACTGTTAGATCATGAAGTAAGAGTATGCTTAGTTTCGTAAGAAAATGCCAAAGTGGCTCATTGCCTATTTGCATTCATACCAAGTATGAATGAGAATCCCTTTATTGCTTCATATCCTTACCAGCTTTTTTTTTTTTTTTTTTTTTTTTGAGACAGAGCCTCAAGCTGTCACTCTGGGTAGAGTGCTGTGACATCACAGCTCACAGCAACTTTCAATTCCTGGGCTTAAGCGAGTTTCTTGCCTCCGCCTCCCAAGCAGCCGGGACTGCAGGCGCCCGCCACAACGCCTGGCCATTTTTTAGGTTGCAGCCGTCATTGTTGTTTGGTGGGCCAGGGCTGGATTCGAACCCGCCAGCTCAGGTATACGTGGCTGGCGCCTTAGCCCACTGAGCCACAGGTGCTGAGCTGTCCTTACCAGCTTTTAATGTTAGTGTTTTGGCCATCCTAACAGATGTGTAGTGATATCTCATTATAACTTTAATTTGTATTTCCCTGATGACATATGATGTAGAACTTCTTGGCATATGCTTCTATGCCGTCTGTTTATCATCTTTGGTGAAGTATTTGTTAAAGTCTTTGGTCCATTTTTTAAACAGGTTGTTTGCATTCTTGTTGAATTTTAAGAATTCTTTGTATATTTTGGATTACAGTTTTTTATTTGATTTATGTTTTACATATATTTTATCCCAATCTGTGGCTTGTCTTTGTTTTTTGGAAATATCTTTTATGGAGCAGAAATTTTTTAATTTTAGTGAAGTCCAACTTATCAATTCTTTGTCATTGAGCATGCCCTTGATAATATATCTAAAAAGTCATCACCAAACGCAGGGTCATGTAGATTTTCTCCTACATTGTAGGAGTTTCATATTTTGTGTTTTTATATACAAGTTTATATGTACAAGTGAGCACAGGTGTGTACCATGAAACTGAGGTTTGGAGGGATCCATAGCTGCTATCATGCTAAGAGCTGAAATTAGTCGCAATTTACCATGACCAGAATAAATGACAATTTCCCCCTCTAAATCTTGCCCTGTAATTTTTAAGCCTTCAGTAAACTACAGAGTGTCAAAATAAATTGGGCAAGTTGTGCCATTACATGTCTTCACTAATTGGGAAGACAGTAAAAGACAGATCCTTATGGTTTTAGTCTGCCATGTTTCCAAAAATTTCTTTCCATATCCATTTATTCGTCTTTATGTTTAAAAGGGATTTCTTATAGACAATATATAGATAGATACTATTTTTTGATCCAGCCTGACAGTCTTTGTCTTTTAATGAATGTTCCTGGACCATATTAAAAATGATTATTGTTACAATTGGATTACAGTTTATCCTTTTGGTACTGTTTGTATTTGTTGCCATTGTTCTTTGTTCCTATTTTGTCTTCTGTTCTCGTTTTCTGCCTTTTATGGCTTTAATTGGGCATTCAGTGTAATTCTTGTTTTTTCTCCTTTGTTAGGATATCAGTTACACTGCTTTTTAAATTTTTTTAGTGGTTGCCCTACAGTTTACACTATACATTTACATCTCTAGAATTCTACTTTACAATAACATTATACCACTTCATAGGTAGTACAAGGACCTGATAATAAGAAAATTCTTCCCTCTCATTCCTTTTATTATTGTTATCATTCTTTTAACTAATATATGAGCATATCTAGCTATACATATTGTTGCTATTATTATTTTGAACAAATTGTTATGTTAGATCAATTTCAAATAAGAAAAAATTATTAATTTCTTTCACTTTCACTTATTCCTTCTTCAGTACTTTTTTTTTTTTTTAAACATACAACCAAGTTTGGCTATAACATTTCTCTTCTCTTGGAAGAGCTTCTGTTAGTATTTTGTGGGGGGGGGGCAGTTCAGCTAGCAACACATTCTTTCAGTTTTTGTTTGTCTAAAAAATATTTCTCCTTTACTTTTTCTTTTCTTTTGGACAGAGTCTCACTCTGTCATGATGGCATCGTAGCTCGCAGCACCCTCAAATTCTTGGGCTTATGCAGTCCTCTTGCTCAGTCTCCTGAGTTGGGACTATAGGCATCTCCCACGATAACCATGAAAGTTTTCACAGTTAAGTGAATATGGAGATTTTCCAAGAATATGCCTAGTTTTTCTATTTTTAGTAGAGACAGGGTCTTGCTTAGGCTGTTCTCAAACTCCTGAGCTCAAGCAATCCACCTGCCTTAGCCTCCCAGAGTGTGAGCCACTGTGGCTGGCCTGGCATCTCCTTTACTTCTTGAAGGCAATTTTGCAAGGTCCAGGATTCTAAGTTGTTTTTTTTTCTCTCAGTGTTTTAAGAATTTCACTCCACAGTCGTCTTGCTTCCATTATTCCTGAGGAAGTGGAAGTAATTATTGCTCCTCTGTGGGCAAAGTAGTTTTTTCCCCTCTGGCTTCTTTCAAGGTTTTTTTTTTTTTCCTGTCTCTCTCAATTTTCTACATTTTAAATATGTCAAGCCTACATGTATTTGGGAGGGCATTTTTCTTGCTTTAGTGTTTTCTTGGATCTGGTTTTGTATCTGACATTCTTTTGGGAAAATTCTTAGTCATTATTGCTTCGAATATTTCTTCTCCTTTTTTCACTCACATAATTATGTTACCTATGTAGGGAGTGAGTATGTGTGTGTGTGTATATATTTAATATAATTAGATTCTTTTGTCACAATCTTCATTCCATGCTGGGATCCCCTGACCTCCTAAGTTCTTTTTCAAAATTTGCATATATTGTTTCACTCTTTTTTTTTTTTTTTAAAGAGGCAGAGTTTCACTTTGTCACTCTCGGTAGAGCGCTATGACGTCACAGCTCACAGCAACCTCCAGCTCTTGAGCTTAGGTGATTCACTTGCCTCAGCCTCCCGAGTAGCTGGGACTATAGGAGCCCACCACAATAACTGGCTATTTTTAGTTGCAGTTTGGCCGGGGCCAAGTTAGAACCCACCACCCTTGGTATATAGGGCCAGTGCCCTACTCAATGAGCCACAGATGCCACACTTACATGGGGAGTGTATTAATAGTTTCTGCTGATAAGTAGTATTCCCTTGTAATGATGTACACAATTTACTCCCCTTGTAAACATAGGTATTATTTCTCTTTTTTATCTATTACAAATAAGCTTTCTATGAACATTTATGTAGAAGTCTTTGTATGAACACATGCTTTACTTTCTCTTGGGTAAATAATTGTGGAATTGATGGACCATATGGTATGTGCATGTTTAACTTTTTAAAAAAAACTGCCCAGCTGTGTTTTCCAAATTGGTTGTGACATTTTACTTTCTCGCCAACAGGATCTAAGAATTCTAGTTTTTATACTTTTCTCCAATATTTTATACAATCAGTCCTTTACAATGTTAAATATCTTAATATCATAAAAGCAGTATCTCATTGTGATTTTAATTTGCATTTCTGTAGTGACTAATGCTGTTGACCGTCTTTTCATGATCTCTTGTCAATCTGTGTATCATCTTTGGGGAAATACCTTTTCAAATACTTTTTTGCTTTTTTTTTTTAATTGCATTGTCTTCTTGAGTTTTCAGAGTTCTTTTTATAGTCTCCATACAAGTTCTTAATTTGTGGCTGTGTTTTCATTCTTTTAATGCTTTTGAAGAGCTCAAGTTTTTATTTTGATGTTGTATAATTTAACAATTTATTCTCTCATGGATCTTGGTTTTGCTGTTGTATCTAAAAAAAGCCTCTGTCCCATTGTCACATAGTTTTTCTTATACTTTCTAAAAGTTTTATGCTTCATAATTGTTAACACGTGCACCAAAATGGAATTTCTTTTAAAAAGGAAAGAGATTTTGTGCCATTAAATAGTTTGTAAACCTGGGAGCATCAGCCTTCAGTATGAAACTAAGGTGCATTCAGAGAAAATGAGAGGGTTTATCAGTTTACCTTTCATAAGACTTCTTACCTGTGTTCCCACTTTAGTCGTCTTATGCAGAGGAGGCATACGAACTTGTTAGATCCTGATTGGTTGATGCTTTTTGAGTTTTGATGATTCGACACATGTCAGATTCTTTTGGTTGATTCAGGCAGCCATAAGTAGGAATAGATAACTATGAAAGTTTTCACAGTTAAGTGAACATGGAGATTTTCCAAGAATACAGAGTACACATGTGACCCCTAGTGAACAAATGGCGACTTTACTCTGGTTTGAATTCAGGCCCCATCTTGAAGGATTGGCTCTTTCAGGATTCACGTAAACATATAGTCTTATGTATGATGTAAGGTTTGTTAATTTCTTTTCCAGTATTTTGTAGTTTCATTGTGTATGCCTTGTCAGATTTATCTGTATTTTATAATTTTTTATCCTAATATAAATGCTTTTATTTAACTTAAAAATAGCATAATTGGCTGGGCATGGTGGCTCACACCTATAATCCCAACACTTTGGTAGGATTGCTTGAGTCCAGTAGTCTCTACAAAATTATTAAGGTTCTACACTTTATTCGTAAAATGCAATTATATTAGTGGTACAGCTTTAGAGCTTCAAGCAACCTGGAAATCAAGCAACTCTCGGATTCAACTGTTTAGCATGCCCTTCATGACATTTTCTTACTTATTGTATGAAGACATTTGTATTCTGCATTTAGTAAGTTTCGCCTATACCCTTGTAAGATGCACCATAGGTGTGGCCCCACCAATTACCCTCCCTCCACCCCAACCTCACCCCTCCCCTCCCTTTCCATATTCTTGTGCTATAGTTGGGTTATAGCCTTCATATAAAACCTTTAAATTAGCTTCATAGTAGGGCTGAGTACATTGGGTACTTTTTCTTCCATTCTTGAGATACTTTTCTAAGAAGAATATGTTCCAGCTCCATCCATGTAAGCATGAAAGAGGTAAAGTCTCCATCTTTCTTTAAGGCTGCATAGTATTCCATGGTATACACGTACCACAATTTATTAATCCATTCGTGAGTCAATGGGCACTTGGGCTTCTTCCATGACTTAGCAGTTATGAATTGGGCTGCAACAAACATTCTGGTACAGATATCTTTCTTAATGTGATTTTTGGTCTTCTGGGTATACCTATAAAGGAATTATAGGATCGAATGGCAGTTCTATTTTTAGATCTCTAAGTACTCTCCAAACATCCTTCCAAAAGGAACGTATTAGTGTGCATTCCCACCAGCAGTGTAGAAGTGTTCCCTTTTCGTTACTTTTCATGTTACAAACCCACAATAAATTATTTCTGTTCAAGAGTCAATTATGAAACTATTTAAATAGTAAAAAGGAAATATATATTTACCTGTGAAGTTACCATTTCTAGTTTTCTTTTTTAATATAAACCCAGATTTTCATCCACTATCGTTTTCCCCTGTCTAAAGGACTTATTTTTATATTTATTGTAGGGCAGGTCTTTCTTTTTTTTTTTAAATTTCAAATTATTAAGAGGGAACAAATTTTAGGTTACATTGTTCTCACTTCCAAGATAAAGTTCAAGTTGTAGGAGAGCCCCTCACCCAGGGGAGCATGCTGAATACCTTTGCATTGTGCATGTTAGGTGAGATCCCACCAAATGCCCCCTTTCCTCCTGCCAGTCACCCTCCCTCCCTCGTCACCTCTCCCGCTTACTAGACTTTATTTGTGTTTTATCATTTGTATGAATGAGTGTGTGTTTCTGTATTGGTTTCATGTTAGTATTGTACTTGGATACTTTTTTCCATTCTTGAGATGGCTTTACCAGGAAAAATGTGTCTCCGCTCCTTCCATAAAAGACATTGAAGTCTCCATCTTTTTATGGCTGAATAGTATTCCATGGTATAAAAATACTACAAGTTATTAATCCATTCACGGATTGATGAGTGTTTGGGTTGCTCTGTGACTTGGTAATTATTAATTGAGCATCAATAAACATTCTGGTGCAAATGCAGCATCACGTTGCCAGATTTTAAGTTACAGTGATCAAAACAGCATGGTACTGGTATAATAGAGATGTAGATATGTGAAAGAGAATTGAGAATCTAGAGTGAACCCATCCACATACAATCATTTGATCTTTGATGAACCTAACAAAAACATGGACTGGGAAAAGGGATCCCTGTTTAACAAATGGTGCTAGGAGAACTGGTTAGCCACTTGTAAAAGACTGATACTGGACCCTCACCTGTGACCATTGACAAAAATTGATTCTTTCTGGATAAAAGATTTAAATTTAAGACATGAAACAATAAAAATTCTGAGGCAAAGTGTAGGGGAAATGCTTAAAAATATTGGTGTGGGAAAATATTTTATGAGGAAGACATCCCCCTCCCCTTTTGTAATTGTAGCAACATCAAAAATAAATAACTGGGATTTGATCAAGCCAAAAAGCTTCTGCACAGCTAAGAGTACTACAACTAAAGCACACAGACAGCTTTCAGATGGGAGATTTTTTTTCTTGTTATGAATCTGACAGAAGTCTAATAAATAGAATCTACAGAGAACTCAAATTAATCTGTAAGAGAAGAGCAAACAACCCCATTTCTATGTAGGCAAGAGACTTGAACAGAAACTTCTCTGAAAATGACAGACAAATGTCACAGATGAAAAATGCTCTTTGTCTTTAATCATCAGAGAAATGCAAATCAAAACCACTTTGAGGTGTCACCTAACTCCAGTAAGATTATCCCGCTTCGCAAAGTCCCAAATTTGTAGATGGTGTGGAAGTGAAGAGAAGGGAACACTTCTACACTGCTGGTGGGATCGCAAACTAATACAACCTTTATGGAAAGAAGTATGGAGAATTCTCAAAGAACTAAAAGTTGACCTTCCATTTGATCCCATAATCCCATTACTAGGTATCTATCCAGATGGAACAAAAATCACTTTACCTCAAAAAAATTAGTTTTAAATTAACCAGGCAAGGCTGAGTGCAGGGCTCATGCCTGTAATCCTAGTACTCTGAGAGGCTGACATGGCTGGATCACTTGAACCTCAGGAGTTCAAAATCAGCTTGAGCAAGAATGAGACCCTGTCTCTAAAAAATAGCTGGGTGCTGTGGTGAGCACCTGTAGTCCCAGCTACTCAGGAGACTGAGGCAAAAGAATCGCTTGAGTACAGGAGTTTGAGGTTGCTGTGAGCTGTGATGCCCCGGCACTCTACCCAGGGCGACAAAGTGAGACTCTGTCTCAAAAAAAAAAAAAAAATTAACCGGGCACAGTAGTGTACAACTGTAGTGGGAGGAGGCTGAGGCAAGAGGGTGACTGTAGCCCAGGATTTCAGGTTTGCAGTGAGCTGTAATCATGCCACTCACTGTGTTCCAGCCTGGGTAACAAAGTAAGACCTTGTCTCTTTAAAGAAAATAAGGGAAGGAAAAAATAGCCTAATTATTCTCCACTACTGAAACAAGTTTCTCTGAGTATTCTACCCCGTACTTCAGGAATTAAAGAGTTTTCCCTGCCTACCTGATTGGAACAGAGCATTTTGTTCCCTGTGATCTGTGCATTCTCATTGAGGTTGATATCACTCCCAACTGAGAAAAGAAAAAAATAGATTTTTTTGTGGGCTTATGTGTGAGAGACAAACCTTACATATTCCAATAAGTTGTGCCCCTCCAAAGGGCCAAAGTATATATATTAGAAATACATTGGTATTAAAATTTCATGAGGAATGATTAGGAAAAAATTATCTTAGGGTAATAAGGAAAAAAGTTTGAGAAATACTACTGTAATTGTCTTTGAATAGTTCTTTAATTCACCAGCTCAAGTAGTAGTCTGTCACACTTGTCCTACCTAGTGCTTACCTGAGTACTTGGGAGATAATCTGCAGATCTTTGGAATTCTCTCCTTGTATTACTCTCTTCTATTTCTCTGTCCTGAGAATTATAGCTCCTTTATTCTCTCCATCTTGTTTCCTAAACTCAGAGAATTAAAAAAACTAAAACTTTGCTTAGACCGTTAAGAAGAATTTTATTGGTAAAAGCAGCTGAATGACATTTCACTGATTGCTTTTAGACTTAACACACTACATACTTTGTGAAATGACAATTTTGACACTAGCAGTATTTTTGAAATAGAATCTCTGTACATTAGCTTAACAAACAGTTGTATTTGATAATTAAAATTGTCCAATCATAGGCGGCATCACCTCTACTTATTTTTCTGTTACTAAAAGTTGACAAATCATAATTGTATACCCTTTTTTGGGGGAGAAGTGACACTTTGGTGTGGAGCTTGGTAATCGCCTAGAATGAATGGCAACAATGGTTTACTGCATCCTCCAGTGTGGAGGGCAATACTCATCACAATCTTAAGCTGGAAATGTGTTAGAAAAGGTGATCATTGGCTCTATTCAAGGAGGTGGAGCCCACTTTACTTGGCGACATGCACTAGATGACCGAGAGGAGGGAATAGAGGTCAGCACCTTGCTAAAAAGGGTCAGTGCAGCCTGACTTCAGGTTAGAGCCTGTGGTGAGTGTGTCCTAGGCCAAGAATATCTACCATGGGGCTTCCAAGGCCTCAGGTAACTAAGGAGCTCAGGAAAGGTCTCCCTAGGTGCAGACCAATCATTTTGTGACTAATGTGGAGCCCAGAAGGAGCTGAGATGATTTCATTCCATTGCTGAATATGGAATGTAAAGGAAAAGTAACAATAATGCAAAGAGGAAAACTCAGCAGGTTGGGCCTCCACAGACTTTGGTGTTGGGTCCATTGGTTTTTAAGACCTTTGAAAACTAGGAAAATCCAAGCCTTATGCTTATTAACTCCTTCCTCATCCTATCCTCCCCACCCCAGACCTTTGGCAGCCACCCAGCTTTTCCTCCTCCCCTAGTAGAGGTACTCCATCTCCCATTTCCACAGGCATGCAGAGGCACAAACTCACCTGCTGCTGAGGAAACGGTACTGTTTTTCATAGGCTTCTGTGATCCATGCCTGGATGGCAGTTGGGCCTGAATATATGAGTGGGCACCACTGGTTTGAGGTTTCTGCTTATTGCTCACCTGAGAGTCTAATTCCAAAGCACCTACTGGCATGGGCCACAAAGCTCATAATTGGATATGTTTATCTCGGAGTACAGTGGGATGTTTTAGTTTAGTATACCTATACTATGTGGAATGATTATATCAAGCTAACTAACATATCCATTACCTCAATCAGTTTTTGTGATGAGAACTTCAAATTTTACACTCCTAGCTATCTCGAAATAAAGGATACTAATGAGAGTGCAGATCTGTTTGGCATATTGCTTTCAATTCCTTTTTTGTATATACCCAGACAATTGCTAGACCATATGACAGTTTTATTTTTATTTTTTTGAGGAACCTTCATATTCTCATATTCTGGCAGTTGAACAATAGACAAGGGTTCCCCTTTCCTACATCCTCACCAACATTTATTATTGTTTACCTTTTTTGGTAATAACCATTCTAACAGATACCAGGTGATATCTCATTATGGTTTTAATTTTCATTTCCCTGACGATTAGTGACCTTGAGTATTTTTTCATGCATCTGTTGGCCATTTATATGTCATTTTTTGAGAAACATCTGTTCCGGTCCTGTAGTAGTCAAGGTTTTCCAAAAAGACAGAATCAATACGCTACAAAAGAAATTTGAAAAGGTAGAGTTCTGACATCCAAAGGCAGGAGAATGGTGTTCTGGCTCTGGACGAGAGATTTTGCTTCTTTCTTTCTATTAGGAAGCCTTTTGTTTCTTCTTTTGCCTAAGTGGCTAGGACTGTGTTTTGAAAAGTAGTAGTAAAAGTGGGCATCTTTGTCTTGTCCTTAAAGGAAAAGTTTTTTTCACCATTGAATGTGATGTTAACTATAGGCTTGGCATTTATGGCTTTTATTGTATTGAGGATATTCCCTCTATACGTAATCTGTTAAGAGTTTTATCATGAATAGGCGATAAATTTAGACAGATGGGTTTTTTTGCATCCATTAAGATGATCATATGGGTTTTAATCCTTCATTTTGTTAATGTAGTAGATCACATTACACATTTCAAATATTCATTTCCATATATTTAAAACACCCCTCCATACCATGGATAAATACCACTTGATCATGGAGAATTAATTGTTTTGAGAAAAGGTTTTACGGTGTTACCCAGGCTGGTTTCAAAATCCTGGCTAAAGCAATCCTCCTATCTTCAGCCTCTTGAGTACCTGGGACTTAACACCATGATTGTATTAATATGTTGTTGAATTTGGCTTGCTAGTGTTTGTTGAGGATTTTTGCATCTGTGTTCATCAGAGATAGTGGTTTATCATTTTTATTTTATGTTGTCTTTATCTGGCTTTGGTATCAGCATAATACTGGTCTTATAAAATGAGTTTGGAAGTGCTCCCTTCACCTAATTAAATGTTTGTTAAAATTCAGTAATGAAGCCATCAAGTCCTTGGCTTTTCTTTGATGGGAGACTTTTTTTATTAAACTGACTTCAGTCTCCTTTCTTATTATTTATCTATGCAAGTTTTCTGTTTTGTTGGTTTGTTAGTTTAGTTTTGGTAGCTTATTCACATGTCTAGGAATTGATGCATTTCTTCTAGCTTACCCAATTTGATTTTTTTTTTTAATTTCATTTATGTCTGTTCTGAGTTTTGTTTCTTTCGTTCTGCTAACCTGGGACTTAGTTATTATTTTTCTTGTTCCTTGAGATACAATGTTCTTGGCAATCTTTGTTTTTGACATAGGTGCTCTATTTTATAAATTTCCTTATCAGAGCTGCTTTTGCTGCATGCATTAAATTTTGGTATGTTGTGTTTCCATTTTCCTGTGTTTCACAGTATTTTTTTTTAACGTCTATTTTGATTTCTTCTTTGGTCTATTTGCTTATTCAGAACCATGTTTAATTTAAATAAATATTTATGAATTTTCCAAGATTTCTCCTGTTATTTCTACTTTTAAGTCATTGTGATTGGAAAAGATACTTTAAAAAAAGAAAAGACAGCTAGGGCAGTGCCTGTGGCTCAAAGGAGTACAGCACTGTCCCTGTATGCCGGTGGTGGCGGGTTCAAACCCAGCCCCGGCCAAAAACTGCCAAAAAAAAAAAAAGATAGCTGTGAAAGAAACAATACTTGTGACATGTTTTCAGTCATTTTAAATTAGTTGAGATTTGTTTCACATTTATCCTGGAGAATGATCTGTGTGTACTTAAGAATGTGTATTCTTTTGCTGTTGGATGAAATATCTGGTATGTCTATTATGTTCATTTGGTTTAACGTGTTGTTCAAATCCATTATTTCCTTAATGATTTTCTGTCTAGATCAGGAGTTCTCAACCTGTTGGTCACAACCCCTTTGCAACAATGAAAATACATCCTGCATATCAGATATTTATGTTACGATTCATAACAGTAGCAAAATTACAGTTATGAAGTAGCAATGAAAATAATTTTATGGTTGGGGAGTCACCACAACATGAGGAACTGTATTAAAGGGTTGCAGCATTAGGAAGGTTGAGAACCACTGCTCTAGATGATCTTTTGTTGAAAGTGGGGTACTGAAGTCTTCTACTACTATTGTATTCCATTTTATCTCAGATCACTTAATAATTACATATTTAAGTCCTCCCATGCCAGTGCATATATATTTACAAATTTTATGTCCTTTTGATTAAATGACCTCTTTTGCTTCTTTTTAATTTTTTGTCTGATAAAACTATAGCCAATAGAAGTTTTTATTTGATACCAGTATAGCTACACCTGCTAAATTTTGGTTCTTTTTGCATAACCTTTTTCAATTACTTTATTGTGTCTTTAACCTAACCCCCTGCCTCCCAGAGACAGGATCTTTCTGTTGCCCAACCCGAAGTGTAATGATGTGATCATAGCTTACTGCAGCTTTGAATTCTTGGGCTGAAGCTATCCTCCTGCTTCAGCCTTCAGAGTAGCTAGGAATACAGGCATGTGTAGCAGGCCTAATTTTATTTTATATGAGGTTATTTTATATTTTTTATTTTTATTTTATGTAGATGCAGGGTTACTCTATGAAGCCCAGGCTGGTCTTGAACTCTTGACCTCAAGTGGTTCTCCCATCTTGGCCTCCCAGAGTGCTGGGATTATAACCTTAAGCCGCCATATCCAGCTCCATGGGTGTCTTTACTAGTAAAGTGAGTCTCTTATAGGCAGCATATATTTAGGTCTTGTTTTTTCTTCTTTAGCCGTTCAAATGCTTTGGGTTTTTTTGAGAATTTAATTGATAATTATTGATAGGTGGGGACTTGACAATTTGGAATTTGTTTTGTTATTTAATAGATCCTTTGTTTTCTCTTTTGCTGTCCTTTGAAATTTGACAGTTTTCTGCGGTGATATGCTTTAAATTCTGTCTTTGAGCATTTTGTGCAACTACTATATGTTTTTGCTCTGGTTATCATAAAACTTATATAAAATGTGTACTAATACCAGGCTGTTCTAAATTAATAACACTAATAACAATTTCACTTTAATTGCATGTAAAAATTATACTTATGCTCCCATATTTCATGATTTGATGTTAAAATTTATGTTTTTTTGTTATTTGTACCCCTTAACAATTTAATGAAACTATCATTGTTTTTAATAGTTTTGACTTTTAACTCTCATATTAGAGATAAATTGCTTTATATACTATCCTTAAAGTATCAGACTATTCTGAATTTAACTGTTACTTATGCTTGAGTGTTATAATTTCCTATATTTTATGTTATTAATTACTGGCATTTCATTTCAGCTTTAAGAATTCCTTTTTGCAATTTCTGTAAAGTGTGCTTATTGGTGGTGAACTCCCTTAAGGGTTTTTTTTTGTTGTTGCTTTTTTGTTTAGTTTGTTTTAAATTTCAGAATGTTACAGGGGTACAAATGTTTTGGTTACCTCTAGTACTTTTGTACAGTTTGAGTCAATGTTATAATTGTGTCTATCTTCCCAGATAGTTTGCCCCATTCTGTATAAATTTACCCATCTCCTTCTCCCCTCTTCCAGATACTTGATTTCCATTGACTTTTACTACTGTACGTACACATGCATGTTGATCATTTAGTTCCATTTTTAAAATGAGCACATGTGTTTGTTTTCCATTCTTGTGATACTTAGGAGGATAGTCTCCAGTTCCGCTCAGGTTGTTACAAAAGGTATTAGTTCACTTTTTTTTTTTTTTAAATGGCTGAGGTATATGGCATGGTATACATGTACCCCATTTTATTAATCCATTCGTGTATTGATGGGCACTTGGGTAGTTTCCACATCTTTTTTTACAATTATGATCTGTGCTGTTACAAACATTTGAATGCAAGTATCCTTTTTATAGAATGACTTTTTTTACTTTAGGGAAATAGTAGTGGGATTACTGGATCAAATGGTAGATCTACTTTTAGTTCTTTGAGGTATCGCCATACTACTTTCTGAAGAGATTGTACTCGTTTATAGTCCCACCAACAGAGCATAAGTGTTCCTTCCTTGCTTCATCCACACCAGCGTCTAGTGTTTTGGGACTTTTGGGTAACAGCCATTTTCACTGAAGTTAGGTGATATCTCATTGTGGATTTGATTTGCATTTTCCTAATGAATAGAGATGTTGAGCATTTTTCTCATGTTTAGTCTATTAGCCTATCTACTTTTAAAAAGCTTCTGCTAATGTATTTTGCCCCCTTTTTTATGGGATTGAGTCTGATTTGTATGAGTTCTTTGTAGATTTGGGTTATTAGACCTTTATTGGATATATAGCATGCAAATGTTTTCTCTCATTCTATAGGTTGTCTATTTACTCTATTGAGTCCTCACCTATACAGAAGCTTTTTAGTTTAGTCAGGTCCCATTTATTTATTTTTATTGTTACTGTGATTGCCTTTGCGTCATCTTCATAAGTTTTTGCCTTGGCTAATATCTATAAGAGTTTTTCCAACCTCTTCTTCATCTAGAATTCATACAGTTTATGCTTTAGGTTTAAGTCTATTATCCATTGTGAGTTAAATTTTTTTTTTTTTTTGAGTGGTAAGAGGTATGGATCCTATTTCAGTCTTCTACATGTGTCTGTCCAATTTTCCTAGCTCCATTTATTGAATAGGGATTCTTTCCCCCATTGTATATTTTTGTGTGCTTTGTCAAAAGTTAAATGGCAATAATGAAGATAGTTTTACATCTGGATTCTCAGTTCTTGTGCCAGTATCATGATTTTTTTTTGGTTACTATAGCCTTGTATAGCTTAAAGTCTGGTAAAGTGATGTCTCCTAATTTGTTCTTTGTGCTTAAGGTTGCTTTGGCTATTGGGAGTCTTTCTTGGTTCCACATGAAGCATAAAATTATTTTTTCTAGATCTGCAAAAAATGACGATATTTTATTTTATTTATTTATTTATTTTCAGTTTTGGCCAGGGCTGGGTTTGAACCCTCCACCTCCGGCATATGAGGCCAGTGCCCTACCCTTTGAGCCACAGGCGCCCCCCAAAATGACAGTATTTTAATGGGGATCACATTGAATCTGTAAATCACTTCGGGTAGTATAGACTTTTTAACAATGTTGATTCTGCTGATCCATGAGCACAATGTTTTTCCTTTTTTTTTTTTTTGAGACAGTCTCACTCTGTCACCCTGAGTAGAGTGCCACAGCATCATAGTTGACAGCATCTTCTTAATTCATCAGCTTCATGGTTTTTACTTTATGTATTATAGCTAAGAACTCTTTGCCCAACTCATGATTTTCTTTTACTAAAAGTTTTATAATTTTATACTTGGACTTAGGTTTGTACTCTCTTTTGAGTTAATGTTTGTATAAGGTGTTAGGTATAGATTGAGGTTCATTTTTTTAGGCATATATATATATCCAGGCCTATGTGTCAAAAAGATTTCTACATTTAATTGCCTTTGGTCTTTTGCCAAAAATCAATTGATCATATTTGTGTGGGGTTATTTTTGGACTCTGATTATGTCTATCCTTTTTCTTATACCCTGCCCATGATTATTTCAACTTTGTTAATTATTAAAATCACACAGTGGGAGTCCCCCAACTTTGTACTATTCTTTCTAAATTGTTTTGGCTGTTTAATTTCTTTGCCTTTTCATATACATTTTAGCTTTTTCATATCTATAAGGAGCCCTGTTGGGATTTTGATTGGGATTTCCTTGAATCCGTAGTTAGATCAAATTAGGGGAATTTGTCATTTGAGAACTAATGAGTCTTCCAATCCGTGAACATGGTCTCTCTCTCCATTTATTTATGTTCTTTGATTTGTGTCATGGGTGTTTCACAGTTTTCACCATACAAATTTTGAAAGCATTTCTCTTCTTTCTCTCTTTCCTTCTTTTTACATTAGGATGTTACTGGAAATGGTACTTTTTTTAAATGTTGGACTTCCATTTGTTAATTGCTAGACCCTAAAGATTGAGTTGCTTTTTATATTCAGCAACTTTTCTAAAGTCATTCTAGGATTTTTGGGGTTGATTTCTGTGAATTTCTAATCCTTTTATGACTGGGGACAGTTTTATTCCTTTCTAATCTGTATGCATTTTATTTCTCTTTTTTTAACTTATTTTACTGACTGTGACCTGAATAGGAGTAATAAGAATGGACATCCTTGCCTCTTTCCTGGAAGGAAAGCATTCAGTCTTTGACCATTATGTTTCATGCCAGCCAGAGGCTTTTATAAATACCCTTTATCAGGATAAATACCTTCATCAGGATATTTAAAAAGGAAAGTTCCCTTCTAAGTTGGCCGAGAGTTTTTAAAATTATGAACAGATGTTAAGCTTTGTTAAATGTGATTATTATGAATTTTTTTCTTAGTCTGCTAGTACATTGGATTATATTAGTTGACTAGTTGAATAAGACTTGTGATCACAGAATAAACCCTAATTGGTTGTAATATGTTATTCTTTTCATATACATTGCTGAATTCAGTTTGCTAATATTTAGTTCAATATATTTATGTCTATGCTAATAGGAAGGGTATTAGTCTGTGCATTTCTTATAATATCTTTGGTTTTGGTATTAGAATAAGAATATTGGCTTCAAAAAATGGAAATTGTATTTTCTAGAAGAAAATGTACAAATCAGCATTATTTCTTCCTTAAATGTTTGGTAGAGTTTACCCTTGAAACTATTTAGGTTTGGAGTTTTTGTTGGCAGTTTACTTTTACAGATTCAACTTCTTTGATAGCTATGAAACTTCAGGTTATCTATTTTTGTTTTCTTGAGTAACTTTTATCTTGTAAGAAGTTAGACTTCTCTAGTCCGAATAGTTGAATTTATATATATAGGATTATTTATGATATTCCCTTAGTCTTTTTATATATTTGCAGTTTTTACTGATAATCTTCTCTTTGCTGATGATACTGGTTTTCTGTCTAGAACAGAGTCCTCAAACTTTTAAAACAGGGGGCCAGTTCAGACCATTGGCGGGCCGGACTATAGTTTAAAAAAAAAACTATGAATAAATTCCTATGCACACTGCACATATCTTATTTTGAAGTAAAAAAACAAAACAGGAACAAGTACAGTATTTAGAATGAAGAACAAATAAAGTTAAATCAACAAACTTACCAGTATTTCAATGGGAACTATGGGCCTGCTTTTAGCTAATGAGATAGTCAATGTCCAGTTCCATATATGTCACTGCTAGTCGTAACAATTAATGCAAGTGTGCATCAGTTAGTCTAGATTTAGTTGGAGATTTCGGATGTTTTATTCTGGAAAAAGTCTGTTCACAGACATAAGTGCTGCCAAAGATGAGTGCCATTTTGAGTGCATGGTTCCTGAGATTAGGATATGTCTCAGAGGGGAGAGATGCATAGAAATTAGGAAGGCTGCTTGACTTGAATGCATCTTTCAGAGAGTCACAGTTCTGTAGTTCAGCCAGTTCCATTTGGTAAATTGTATCCACATTTTCTTTCTTTTTTTTTTTTTTTTTTTTATTTCAAGATACTTTATTCTTAAAACGGGTCACAACACTAAGCTTTTGGCCCATTCTGCCGCTGTACAAGCTACATAGCATGTCTGAAAAGTGAATAAAAATCCATATAAAACGAATATTCAAATAGTTTCCATTGGAACACAGATAAGTGTGACCCCCATGTCCTAATCTTACATATTGATGCATCTGTGCCAACCCTATTTTTACAAAGTCATTTCAAAACTAGCAATAATTAAGTTAAATGGTTCCCCCAAATCCCTTAATTCAAGCTAAATCGCAGTTAACAGCTACAGAATGATATCTACACATTAATACTAGCTGAAGCACAAGTTGCTGGGTGACGTTTCATTCCACTTTCCCAAGCACAAGACACAGGCAGAGTGCCAACATCCTGCTCTTCTACTTCGGGTAAGTAGTCGGGGTTCTGGATTTGCTGCACGAGTTGCCACGTTGGTCCTGACATCACATAGTAGATAGTGGGCCTCTGGAATCCATTGAAAGTAGAAGCAGCGGCTACAGCATAAGCACCCATATTTTCAAAGAGCATCCAGTCGCCCACATGCATTTCTAGCAGGTCACAGCACTCAACTATCCGGTCAAGGCTATCACATGTTGATCCCCATATGCTAGATGAATAATACTTCTCATCTGGTTTAGGTCTCTTTTGCAGAAGAGGCTTTACATGAGCATGATCATAAAGGATGCAATTAAAAGATCCATGTACTCCATCATTGATGTAATACATAAAGGTTTGTTCACTGGAGTAATCTTCATCAGAGCCTATCTATTTCTTTAATACAGTGTTTTTGGCAATGATATTAACTGCAAGTATGAAGGCTGATGCAACATAATATCTGCCTGACTCAGCTATGATTCTCACTCCAGAGTATGATGGAAAGTAGTTGTCCAATGCTGGGTTGATTACACTAGTGATCTCTTCAAATTTAAGCTTCACATCCTCAGATTCAGGAAAGCTACCACCAATATCAAGCAGGTACATGCTGAAACCAACCTCAGCTCCCGTGTCAAAGACATAGTGGGCATCAGAGATTGCCGGCACAAAGGTCTCAGGATCAGTACAGTCACTTCCTATGTAGAAGCTGACACCAGTGACATCAATATTTAGTTCTTTTGCCTGTTCCAAAAGAAGTCTGCTGGTTTTGAGTGTGGCACCAAATTTAACACTGAGTCGACAGACTGCTTTGGAATCATCAATGGCAATCCACAAAACCAACTTGGCTTTTGGGTGTGCTCTGGCAACTTTCATCAACTTGACTTCACTGTCAAAAGTCATCATCTGGACCCCATTATTGGCAGCGTACTTAATTTGAGACACTTGTTTATAAGAATTTGCATAGATAATCCTCTCTGGAGGCACCTCAAGACTTTGTACCAAATGTATTTCAGTCTTGCTAGCACAGTCAAATCCTGTACCAATGGCAGCAAGGGTATTCACAATGACTCTACTGTCATTACATTTGACTGCATAAAAGGGAATGACACGAGGAAGAGCTTTTAGCCATCTTCCGTGTTGCTTGAGAACATCTCTGAGGTCTGCTACATAGAAGGCATCCTTATCACCAGAAGAGGAAACTTCATTGATTTTTTGGTCCAGAATGTGCTTGGCAGGAAAACCTTCATCAAGCAAGTGACAGTCAAACTCGTCATTACTAATGTTCATGGTTTCTTGATGTTTCTTTGAAAAACTAAGAGAAGGAATTTATCATATATTTTTATTTTATTTTTATTTTTATTTTTATTTTTTGAGACAGAGCCTCAAGCTGTTATCCTGGATAGAGTGCCATGGCATCACAATCTCCAATTCCGGGGCTCAAGCAAGTCTCCTGCCTCTGCCTCCCAAGTAGCTGGGACTACAGGCGCCCGCTACAACACCCGGCCTTTTTTTGGTTGCAGCCGTCATTGTTGTTTGGCAGGCCCAGGCTGGATTCGGACCCCATCAGCTGAGGTGTACGTGGCTGGCGCTTTAGCCCTAAGAGAAGGAATTTAAAGAAATACTTCCAGCTTCTCACAAAGGCAATTCTCCAGGAATTCTGAATCCCACTGCGAGTATCCTCCGCGCACGCTTCCTGCACAGAGCCAGAGCCGGAGCCTCAGGAGCGCTGGCCGTCCCCACAGCACCCGTCAGTGCCTGGCTCCCACCTGCCAGAGACGCCAGCCTGAGGTGGCACTGGAGCAGCTGGCAGAGGGGCGGCAGGGGGGGGGGTGACTTCAAGGACTGACCTCCACATTTTTAGTGTCAATAGAAAATGGTTTATGGAAAAGCTATATGTCCTGTTCATGGAGATGAAGCTCTTTAAATCTAAATTGTAGCTCCTTTTGCAACTTTTCCAGTGAATCCACACATTTTGTTTGGGAATACAACCAGTGGTTTTTCCGCTAACAGATTTTGCAGTCAGGATAAGTCTGATGCTAAACAGGGCAGCGGAGGCAAAAACACCCAGCGGGCCGGATAAATGTCCTTGGGTGGATGCATGTGGCCCGTGGGGGCTGTAGTTTGAGGACCCCTGGTCTAGAGGATTAACAGTTTTATTGATCTTTTTAATGTACTAGCTTTTGAGTTCATTAATTTTCTCTATTGTTTTTTCACCGTCATTGATTTATTATCTCTTTTATTTCTGGCTTTCTGCTTATTTGGTGGTTATTTTGTTCTTTTTCTAATTTCTTAAACAAAAGCATAAATTATTGATTTGAGACATTCTTTTCTAATATAAATATTTAATAGATAATTTGCCCTCTAAATACAACTTTAAAACTTTATCCCACAAATTTTTTATATATTTCATCGTCATTTCATTCAAACTGTTTTTCTAATGTTCTTCGGGACTTCTCTTTACATCATTTATTTAGATGTGGTTTTCTGCTTTTATTCTACTTTGCTACTGAAATATTTACTTGCTTTCCAAATACTTGGGAATTTTCTAGGTATCTTTCTGTTATTTCCAATCCTTTTTTGATTAGAGAAGACAGTTTATGTGATTTCACCTTATTCTAATGTGTTATGATTTGTCTCAAAATACGGTGTATCTTGATGAAGGTTTAAAGTGCCTTTGAAAATAACATGTATTCTTTTGTTAGGTATAAAAGAATGTTCTATAAATGTCATTTGGGTCTAGTTTTACATTGTTGTTTCAGATCATCTCTATCGTTGCTAATTTTTCTGTTTTCTTTTCCTTTTTTGTGTTTTGTTTGTTTGTTTTTTTATAGTAGCCCTTTTTTTAAGTACCTGTCATGCCATGAATTCATAGGGAAAAGATTCCAGCAACTCAGGGAAAGGCCTTTCCATTGAATGAGACAAAGCTTGCTATGCCTATTATGTCACGAATTCATGGGGAATAGGTTCCAGCACTTTCTGCTTCTGTTCACCTGGTTCTCCTGTGTGCTATAGTGTATGCCTAAATGGATTCCAGGAGCTCAGGCTCCTTTCCATTGGTTCTCATAAAGTGAGAGCAGGCTGGCGCTTGAGTTAAATTCAGGTACCTTTCTCTTTGGCTTCCTTCTTTTTCTGATCATTTTCCTTCACATGTTTTATCTTGGCTGTTAGAGTGTTTAATATGTTCAATACAAAATTAATCCTCTTGGCAAGAATCTTGCCCCTAACTTGTTTGTTTGCGATAATGCGAACATCATTGTAGATTCTTCTGGTTTTTCCATGGTAACATTTGTGTGGCATGTCTTTTTGAACAGTACCCATTCCCTTGATGTTTACAATATCACCTTTATGTAGATTCCCATGTATGTGGCCAAAGGAACAACTCCATGTTTGCTAAAAGGCCTAGAGAACATGTATCAGGTGCCTCTCCTCTTTCCCTTTTTGTTTGTCATTTTGGTGAATTACTAGAAGATGGTGTCTCCAGCCAGAAGAACTTTGCTGATTTTTTTCTATTTGTTCTGTCAGTTACTGGTAAAAGAATATGAAGTCTCTACTTATGATTGTGGATTATTGATTTTTTCATTTCTTTTTCGTCTCATCCTATCCTCTTGAGTTTAAGTAATCTTCCTGCCACAGCCTACTAAGTACCAGGATTACAGGTGCAGCCAACCACACTAGCTCCCTATATTTCTGTCAGATTTTGGCTAGTATAGATTTTGAAACTCTGTTATTAAGTGAATCTGCATGAGGATTATAATATCTTTTTGGTATCATTATACCATCTCATCTACTATTATGTAATATCCCTCTTTATAGCTCTTAATTTTTCTTGTTTTGGATTTTTAAATATAACTGCTTTATCTTTCTTGTGATTAGTGTTTGCACGGTATAGCTTTTAAACTTTTTTTTTTTTTTTTTTTTGAGACAGAGCCTCAAGATGTTGCTCTGGGTAGATGTCACAGTTCACAGCAACCTCAAACTCCTGGGCTTAAGTGATTCTCTTGCCTTTGCCTCCCAAGTAGCTGAGACTACAGGCACTTGCCACAACACCCGGCTATTTTTTGGTTGTAGTTTTCATTGTTGTTTGGCAGGCCTAGGCTGGATTCGAACCTCCCAGCTCTGGTATATGTGGATGGCGCCTTAACCGCTTGAGCTATAGGCACAAAGCCAGCTTTTAAACTTTTAACATAATTATTAATGTGATTTCTTATAGATAGTATATAATTAGGTCTTTTATTTATAGCCCAAATGAGATCTTTTACATTTAATATATATATTAATATGGTGGATTTAGTTCTGTCATTTTATTATTTTGGTTAGTTTGTCTCTCTAGGTTTTTTCCCCTAGTCTTTGTTTCTCTGTTCCCCCTTTCCTTCTTTTGGATTATTTGGATATATTTTGTATGTTTTAAAGTTATTTATTGGCATTTTGACTGTGGATTGGTTTATTTTCTTAATAGCCTGTCTAGGGATTATAGCATACACAATCCTTTGGGAGAGTGAGGCAAGACGATCACTTATGGCTTAGGAATTCAGGACCAGCCTGGGCAACATAGCAAGACCTTGTTTCTTCAAAAAATAGAAAAATGAACCAGCTGTGGCAGTATGTGCTGTAGTCCCAACTACTCAGGAGGTTGAGGGGGAAGGATCATTTGAGCCCAGGAGTTTGAGGTTGCTGTGAGCTATAAGTCACCATGCACTCCAGTTCAGGTAACAGAGTAAGACCCTACCCCAACAACAATTAAAAAAAAATATATGCACAGCCTCAGTGGATTGTGAAAGATGTACTTTCACAAGGTCAGCATAGAGATAATATTTTACCATTTGATGTTTTAAAAAAAACAGAAGCCCTTATTCTTCCCACTTCATTATAGTTGTTATGTAGTATCTGTAATACAGCATAGTTAGCTTTTGAACAGCATGGGATTGAATTGCACAGGTCCACTTATACACAGACTAATTGTGCAGATGGAAAACATAATATTCAAGGAGTGCGAAAACTGCGTAAGCTGAGTGCCAACTTTTCGTATAAGTAGGTTTCACCGGGCCCACCTCAGGACCTGAGTATGCGTGAATTTTCCTATATGTGGGGTTGCTGGAACCAGTCCTCCATATATTCTGAGAGGCGACTGTATGTTGAACTTTTCCCCAGATAATGGTAAATTTTTTTGCTCTCAATAGGCATTCATATTTTAGAACATATTTTGAGAATGATGTGTTCTATTTACTCGGGTGATTTTTATTATAATTGTGCTTCCTTCATATTCAAAATTCTATGTTTTGCTGTGGTATCATTTCCTTGCAGCCTAAAGAACTTCTTTTATGATGTGAAAGTGCATAGTGTATAGGCCAATAATGGTACCTCGATATGTTTTGAAACAGTAAGCTAGATTTTTACCCTTCTTAATTATGGAGAAGTATAATTGCTGAGCAATTTACTTGTAGCAGTTTTGCTGCTTTGAGGATTCCTAAGGGAATCAACAACTGGTTAAACTTAGAATAATTAGAAAAGTTGAGCTGATTCCTTACATTTATCTGATCGTTTGCAGTATAGTGTTTTGGTCAAAAGCATAAGACTTGTAGGCAGTTTCCTCATTTTGAGGAATAATACATGCTGTAAACTATATAATAATTTAACAGGGCAAATAAGATGTGTGAAGTGCTTTATGCAGTGCCTAGCACTTAAAGTTCTATAGGGTTGCCCTTTTTTCTGAGCTCTCTCCATTCTGTATTGTTACTATGGAAATTGCCATGTTAAATCTTCCCCTACTTTCGGTTCATTGATAGAGAAGTGAGCATCAAATTGGGCAAATTCTCTCTTCTCTTGACAGAGAAGTGAACATCAAATTTGAGCCAGTCAGAATACTCTTCTGAGATGTTGGAATTAGGAGACCTCTTTAGGTTCTCTGATTTGAAAAAGTACCGACAGAGCTATATCCCCAAGGCTGAGGTTTACCATAGGGCATTCCCTAACAATGCAGGTCTTGAGAACAGGTGGGCATATCACAACTTTGGGAAGTTATGATGGGAAGAGAGAAGAATGAATATAATAAGACCTAAGCAGGTTCATCTTAGTTCTGTGGATCATAAACTAAGCATTGATGATAATATTTAGCAGGTAAGTTTTGTTCTGATACCATTAGGTAAAAGGGAAAGCCAACATGCTATGAGCAGGAAAGAGAATGATGTTTAAGATGTTAATGGGGAAGATCAGAGAAAAGAGAGAAAATTACTACGAAAACTACCACCATTGGTAAGAAAAAGTGAAGTCAGGCCACAGAATGTTTTGAGGGAGAATGATCACTTTTGAGGAGACCATAGTTGAACAGATAGTGGAGCATTATAAACAGAGGCAGCATAATATATTAACAACAGACACCCTGGAGCCCAACTACCATGATTGAGTCCTGATTCTGCCATTTCCATGTCATCTTGAGTAAGTTTCTCAAATTTCTCTGTGTTTGATTCCTTATCCATAAAATAAAGAAGTATATTCACATACATAATCGAGTGAGGTAAAGTGCTTAAAGCAGTACTGGCATAAAGCAAGCTCTAGATAAGTATTAATTATTGTGGTTTCTGTTATCACTGTTCTTCCTCAGGTATTATAACTAATGTACATGAATACTTTCAAGGCCTGGAGAAAGAATTATAAAATCGAGTCATTGCTATAGAGGTTGTAGTTGGATCCATGTAAGTGGATGAATTCTGAGTTACTTTTAAATATTTTGTCTTGAAAAATGGTTCTATCTCACTTTCTGTCACTTTGTTTTTTGTACTTTTCACTTCCTTATTACCCTATTCTGTATGTTTCCTCCTCTTACTAGGTTTTGAAATCTGCTTTTAAGTTATAATTTCTGTAGAAAATGTTGGGAATGTGTAAGTGTGGTCTTAGTTCTCAGATTTGATTTAAAGGACTTCACAGATCTCTTTTCCTGTCCTGTGCTTGATCCTACTGTAGTCTCTTCATCCTCACAGCCTTGTTTCCTAGGTTGTCTAACCTTCCCTAGTGTTTTATAGCTTGCTTCTAGAGTTTACTGTAACACAGCATATAAAGTATAACTTAAGGTATTTCTGAACGCTTATAAAACACATTTTGAAGAAACTATAAATGCATGAAAAATGGTATAGAATAGTTTTTTGTGTTTTTCTATTAGCAAGGTTCCTTCAACAGTGACATACTCTAGTGCATTATCAAAACCAGGAAATTGATATTGGTACCATAAAATTAATTATATTACAGACCTTACTTGGATTTTAGCAGTTGTTGGAAGGTGGGAGCTAGCTAGGAGTCATGTGTGGTAATATCTTTGAGTACAATTCTGTGACATTTTGACATATGTATGGATTGTATACCACCACCATATGCAAGATGCAGAACTGTTCATCCCCACAAGGAGCACTCTCATCTTCTAACCACTCGTGTAATTCTTTCTTTGGTAATGCACTTGCCCAGCTCATGCCTATTACCCAACCACAAAGTAGATAACAATCATTGATCTCATTTAACCCTTCTAATGTGTTTCATCTTCTGTCTTTAGAAGATAGATCCTTAAGATCACAAGAGATAGCACTCTTGTTGTTTATTTGGGGAAAGTGGGCAGGCAGTTTTTTGTAGTCCTAATCATATGTACAAAATACCTTTCATAGCACTTACGTTACAAACTATAAGAAAAATGTACTTCAGAGTATGTGATTGACTCAAAACTTGTCTGATGTCTGTGTATTTAATAATTCTAGTTGGGATTGTTTTGGAATACTACATTGCAATGTAATGACTTTTTTTTAATAAACTTACTAAAACATACATTTGAAAAATGGGTACTCAAAACTTGTGAAAAATACCTAGTATTGGAAATTGTTTCTAGGACTTCTACTGAAATGCTTTTCAGTTGATTGAAGTATGTTTTTAATTTTTTCTTTTTTCTTGTTTCTTATTAAAACTTGTAGATGGTATGAACTGTAGATAGTACAGAAGACCACAAATAGTTGAAAAACATGTAGATGCTATGAATTGCAAATAGTACAGAAGAACATAAATAGTGAAAAATAACTCTTACACTTCAAACCTTAGTCAACCATCTTTCTTCCCGAGGGACAATCACTATGTTTGTTTTTTGAGCATTCTTCCAAAGATATTATATGCATATTCAAGCGAAAGTGCTAACTATATTTGTTATCATAAATAATGATTTATATGAATAGCATTCAAACTGGATGAAATAGTAATGAAAAAAGCAAGCTGTTTCTGTGATCACTAGGATGAATACTATAGTAGGTTGAATACTACAGAACAGCGGCCTGCAATTTTTAAATACAGTGGCCTACATTTTTCATTTAACCCTGTGCTTTAGAAATTGTTTTATCAATACGAAACATTGAGATCTGTTTCTTACTGTAAATAAGAAGCATAGCATTTCATTGTAAGGATGTACAACTGGAAGACCTCTCATTGATAAATTCACAAGTGGTAGGTGGGAATTGTGAAAAGTGATCTGTAAGCATTTCAATGTGGCTGTGTATTTTGTAGCTAATTTTTTCGGAATTGGACCAAGGCTTTTTCATTGACATTGTAGTCTGCTCGCACAGGATTTTGTTGTCTTTCTCCTTGCTTAGGAATACATTGTCTGTAACTTCCATTTTGGGTTTCTTTAAGTGATGTGAAAAATTAGACACTTAAGAAATAATCTTAGAGCAAAACTCCTAAGATTTTTACTGTTTACTGTCTGCCTTAGTGTTTTAGTTGTATCAGCCATACCCACTTCAATAGTAACTTCCTTTTGGTGGGGAGTAGTTTTTATTGAGTCTTTCTATAGCAGTGGTTCTCAACCTTCCTATTGCTGCAGTGTATTTTCATGGTTAAAAAGGAGTCAGGACCCACAGGTTGAGAACCGCTGTTCTGTAGTATTCAACCTACTATAGTATTCATCCTAGTGATCACAGAAACAGCTTGCTTTTTTCATTACTATTTCATCCAGTTTGAATGTTATTCATATAAATCATTATTTATGATAACAAATATAGTTAGCACAAACACTTGTGTAACAAACATATCTTACCCTTGGATAAACATACACCCTGTCATGAGAACAAAAACTGTGGGTTTATTCGTGGTTGACTACTAGTCAAAGCATTTATTATGCCAAAGTCACCATTAATTTTACTTTGGAAACCAAGAATATTGGTTAAGTAAGTTAAAGATTAAGAGCTTCTTGTGTTTCATAATTTTAGGTAACCATTTGGTAGGCATTTAAATTGTTTCCAGAAAAAAATTGTTTCTAGCATTTTGCTTCCTATAATGATTGAATAAATGTACTTAATCATTTTATCTGCATACATAAAGGCTTGGGGAAAAGTCTTAAAATGGGATTACTAAGTATAAGGAGATAGTTACATTTTTATTTCAATACACAGTTCAGAGCCTCTGTAAGTTGACCACCAAAGGACTGTAACCAATTGGTCAACATATGGAAGTGGTCAACCGTGGAGATTCTACTATGGTTTTCTTAAAGGAATCTTAAATATTTTATTGCCTAATATTCAACTATAGTAAAATATCATATATGGATTTATTCTTTCAACAATAACCAGCCTTATTTTCTTTTTTCTTTGATTTGCAAAAAGGAAAAAATATGTTCATATGAGTCATAAAACACTTTACAAGGCATTGAGTCATAGGGTTCCAGGCATCTCTCACAAAGATAACTCACTTTCTGTAATGTTGTACTGTATGTGTGGTTTATCCTGTGCAATATATATAGTTTCTCAATTTGACTAGGTCTGATTATATTTAAATACTCTTAAGTTTGGTTTGTTAATAACACTGAAAAGCCTATGCAAAGGATACTTTTTTTTAAAAAAAGACTAAATTAAGACTCAGCTAATACCCTGTAATTTTAATGGTTCATTAGCTTTTTCAGCAACTATTTGTTAAATATACATAATTTCTGTGCCAAATATTCTGTTTCCTGGAATATATTAGAATAAAGAAATAAGGTCATACGGAAATTAATTGTGGTTAGGGAGATAAGAACTCCACCTTACTAAACAATTTACCATTAACAACACTATACCATCCTTTCTTTACTGAAATACCTATTACTATTTTAAGGACAAAAATAATATCACAAATATATTAGAATTGTAGGACAAAATTTGAAGAGACCAGTGATAATTACATGTTACGTATATCTTTATAATACCTTTATATGCTACGTGTAAATACCTTTATATGCTATGCTTCTTATCCCCATAGTTAATCCCCATAGGTAATCCCCTTTACCTGTGGAGATATTTTGTGCCTCTTTTGCCTGATAGGTTTTTCCCCCATATTTATTCTTAGTGGCCCAATTACACTTGAGAAATTAAGGAAGTTCCAAACTAGAAAATTATTACAAAATGAAGCAAATTTTTCATTTGTTTAAATTTTGAAACTGTAATAATGTTCTAATATCGTAAGAGACCCCCAAATACAATGCTCTTATTATTAAGTTTATTTCTCTTGATAGTCTAGAAATCAGTGTCCAAGCTGGTCAGGCAACTTTGTTCTATTAAGATTCTTCCTGGAACTTGACAGTATGTCTACATCTGCCCTATCAGAACTGTCTCAATTTTACATCTGCCTTTCAGCCTGAGAGAAGTGAGAAACAGTCCAGCTCTAAAGTCATTGTCTTTTAAGTTGAAGATGACCAGGAAGTTGTGCCTGTTAACTTCCATTCACATAACATTGGTCCATACAAAGTATCATAACTTCAAGGGAAACCATGAATATACTTTTTCATTGGATGGCTAAGTGACCAGCTAGAATTTTATCCCTATGGTCAAAGGGGGAGCATAGTGGTAAACAACTAATAATTAGTTACCCAAGCCTGTATCAAAAATGAAGGGTATAAATTTCAATATATGTATTTCTAAATAAATAAATTTTCTCAAATGTAACCATGCCAGCAATATTCTGTTGTTACTTTAGATAGGATTTAAGTGTGAATTAAATTTCCCTGAATATGATGTTACCCTAAGACCTTGCTTCCTACACTAAGGAGCACTGCTGTTTTTAGGGATAAGGTCCATGAAGCTATGCATTAAATTTAGCTTCTCTTCCTAAAAGAAGATTTGAGGAATATGTATTTTTTATATTAAAACAGGCATGAAGATATTTTGAAGATAAAAGCAAAACTGGCAGGAAAACCTTAAGATTCCTTGAAAGGATACTTTCAAATCCCCAGAAATATTTTCTGGTTTTGCCACTATACAGGTACAACTATGGAAAAAATTGTGATAAGCAAATCTTTTGCTTTGTTATGGTTTATTTAATTAGGTATAAAACTGTGGAAATATATTGGCAAAAAGAAAAGAGTAATATGAAGAGAAGAAACTTGCATATACATATACATATATATATACACATCAGTAGCCTAGGCATCTATTCAAAGAATGTGTAAGAAGCTGTTTCTTTGTCATTTGGGGTTTTTATGGGTTTTTTTTTTTTTCCGAGATAGGATCTTGTTCTGTCACCCAGGCTGTAATGCAGTAGCATAGTCATAGTTCACTGCAGCCTCAAACTTTTGGACTCAAAGCGATCATCCTGCCTCAGCCTCCCATGTAGCTAAGACTACAGGTACACACCACCATGTTCAGCTAACTTTTTAATTTTTTGTAGAGACTATGTTGCCTAGATTAGCCTTAAACTTCTGGGCCCAAGCCTTCCTCCTGTCTTGGGTTCCCCAAGTGCAGAGATTATAGGTGCGAGTCACTGCCCCAACCTTTTGCTGCTCTTTATACCACTATTTGAAGACTAAAAAAAGTATTTAGACTTTTCTCCTCCTACCAAGGAAATGGCCTATATTTTATTAATGGGACTCGCAGACTGAATTAATGAGTTGATAGTTCATAATGGGATATTTTTCCCCATTTGAGCTGTATTAAAATTAACCTTATTTAAAAACTTACATTCCACCTTTCCTTATTATCACAGGACAATGAAAAGAGAACCCCATTGCACGCTGCTGCCTATCTTGGAGATGCAGAAATCATTGAACTGCTTATTTTATCTGGTATGGTAACCTCTGTGTAACTCATTGTGTATATTTTTGTCGTAATTTATGATTCTCAGTAGTAATTGACGATTGCATGATGTCCTTCATATTTGTCTCATAAGCTGCCAATCACATAATTTGTTCCAGGTGCTTAGAGTACATTAAAGACCAAAACTAAAATTCCTGCCTCCGGGATCTCTGTACTCTGATAAGGAAAAATAGGCAATGTGATATGAGTAAATTTTATAGTATATAAAATGATGACAGGTGCTTTGGAAAAATGAAAGGGGAGACTGGGCATAGTGGCTCACATCTGTCATCCTAGCACTCTGGGAGGCCAAGGAGGGTGGATTGCTTGAGTTCAGGAGTTTGAGACCAGCTTGAGCAAGAGGGAGACCCCACCTCTACTAAAAATAGAAAAACTAGCCGGCACCTATAGTCATAGCTACTTGGGAGGCTGAAGCAAAAGGATTGCTCAAGCCTGAGAGTTTGAGGTTGCCATGAGCTAAAATGAGATGACACCATGGCACTTTACCCAGGACAACAGTGAGACTATGTCTCAAAAACAAAAATAAGAAAGGGGTCAGTGGGGGTAAGTATTATCTAGGGGATTATATTTAGTAGTTACAATAGGCATTGTTGAACACAGAGTTTCTCCAAGTAGGGTGGTGTTTCTTGGAAGTTAAATGTCTGTCATAGTGACCTATGTATCTAAATGTCAGCTTTGAAATAAGCATTTGAGAGAATGGTTAATTTCTTTTGAATAATCAAGTAAAAACCATGTGTAAAAATAACCTTGATAAAGTGAATAAAAAGTTATTTCAGGGCGGCGCCTGCGGCTCAAAGGAGTAGGTCACTAGCCCCATATGCTGGAGGTGGTAGTTCAAACCCAGCCCCAGCCAGAAACTATAAAAAAAAAAAAGTTATTTCAGTTTGCCTTTGAAAAATACTTTTAATACTATATTTTATCAATTTCAAGAGGTAAATAGCTCATGTAGCTATTTCTGTTATTCACAGTTCTCAGAATAAAAAATTAAATTTTTACATTGGCCTCAAGGTTGTATACTGTCTTGTTACCCCAGTTGCATTTTATTTCATTTTTTCCTTTTTGCTTGCTCTGCTGTAACCCCACTGGCCTTCTACCTATGGGTCTTTTATCTTCTGTTTCCTTAGACTCAAACTTTCTTTCCTCAGATAACCATATGATTTATACTCCCTCACCTTTTTCATGTCCTTGCTCAGATATCATCTCATCTTGGAGGCTTTCGCTGATTAATACTATTACCACCCAGTCTCCCTCTCCTTTATTATCTTTTTTCTTAGTGCTTATTGTTATCTGACATCCTTTTTAAGTTATACTTACTTGTTTACTATCATTCTCTCCCCACTAGGATATAAACTCCCAAATTAGGCAGACTTTTAGTCTACTTAGCCTCTCTAGCATATTTATAGTGCTTAAAATAGTCCTGAATGTATAATAGGCTCTGAGTGAATACTTGCTGAGTGAATGTATATTTATAGCAGTGTAACTTTTTTATTATAATGTCTTGTTGTCATGTCCTGGCTAGAGTGCAATGATGTCATCATAGCTCACTACAATCTTAAACTCCTGGGTTCATGCAATCCTCCTGCCTTAGCCCTACAGGTGTGCCACCACACCAAGCTAATTTTTTCTATTTTTGTTAAAGATGGGGTCTTGTTCTTGCTGAGGCTAGAACTCCTGAACTCAAGTAGTTCTCCCTCTTTGGCCTCCCAGAGTGTTAAATTACAGACGTGAGCCATTGCACTGGCCTCTTTTCAGAAATTTCGTTATATTTTGGTCTCAGTTTCCAAAGTCTTTAATGGAAGTGAAAATGGGAGAGGTGGGGACTGGTTTGAGTTTAGGGCTAAAGGGGATAAGGTGAGTGGAAAAGGAAAGAAGGCAAATTATTTGTTTCCTACAGATGTAGGTTAAGTTCTTCGTTAGACTTTATTTCTCTAATTTAAGAAAAATAAAAACCTGGGTTTGAGGTAAAATGAGCCTAAGTAAAATGTAAGGGTATGTTTCTAAATAAACCATGCCTTATGCTGCTGTGAGAGGCACTATGTAAATAGCGCAAAGAGCACCGGCTCTTTGGTTAGACAGATTTGAATGCACAGTGACCCCACCTCTTTCTGTCTCTGGTCTTTTATAACTTTCGTAATCTCTTGAGCTGCAACTTCGCATCTGAAAACTGAGAATAATACACATTTTCAGACATAAAATAGCAGATGAGATGATGATATTACCTAGAAAAGTAGCTGGCATATAATACTCAATTATGCCTATTGTTTTTAAGAAATCTTTTTCCTCAATTTTTTTTTATTCTGCTGGGTAATGTCCTAGGACCTATGTCAGGAATTATCTTTTTTGTGACTTTTAGGTAAGCTTCCTTAAAAATTCTCCTCTACAAATTTTGAAATCCAGTTACGTTCTGAAATGATAGAAAAGAAACAGTGACTTCACTTAGTAGGATGGGGAATGAAGAAGAGTTATTTCCACAATCTAGGTAGACAAAGATTGAAAGAACACAGACTGTGTATACTCTTTAGATAAGCGTATTCTTATTTCAAAAATTCTATGATCAATAAACAGCCTTTTAAAAGATTTATACAATATACCTTATTGAACGGGACCGAGAAGTTGAGCAAATAGTAAGGGCTAATAATCTGGATGTGTACTTAACTTTTAAAGTTGATAGTGTAAAGAATAACTGTAAAAATACCACTTTATAAACTGGGTGAGATGGCTCATGCCTCTAATCCTAGTACTCTGAGAGACTGAGATGGAAGGATCCCTTAAAGTCAGGAGTTAAGACCAACTTGAGTGAGACTCTGTCTCTGTTAAAAAATAAATAAATAAATAAGCTGGGTGTGGTGGCATGTACCTGTGTCTCCATCTACTTGAGAGGCTGAGGCAATAGGATTGTTTGAGCCTAGGAGTTTAAGGATACAATAGCTATAATTGTGATGATGGTGCCAGTATGCTCTATCCAGAGTTACAGATTGAGACTCTGTCTCAAATTTTTTTAAAAAGGTAACAACAGCAACAACAACAAAAAAAACTCAAAAAACTACTCCTTTATATAGTTAAGGACCCAGAAAAGATTTTGAAGCTTGATCCAGAGACCTGAACCAGAAGGAATTTTGGTTTGATGAGTATTTCTTCAGTTCTTTTATTTTATATCAATTTAAAGTTTCCATCAATTCTTTGAATTAAAAGTTGAGAATAGTTTTGGAGAAGATCCATTACACAGTTTAGAAGTCACTAAATGTAAGCTAACTGATGAATTCTAAGTTATATGTTGGACACAGATTTCTAGACTAGCAAGGTAGTAAAACTAATCATTTCCAGATTTAGTTAATAATAATTATTAGAAGAGTATAGTCGTCAGGCAATCTAGTATGTAACTCAAGAGGTTCTGATAGAGTTATTTCAGGGATTCTACTTAAAATTTGGTTTCAATGCTGTGGTCGCTAAGGCCCAAGACTCAACTCATATCCATACCCTCAATATTAACTTGTGGATCCAGCAAAATAAACTTTATGATGAATTTATGAGAAGTTGAATTATGAATTAGAATTGAAAGTAAGTGTTTGACATGATCAGTTCTATAGGTGTAAAGAAGAGAACAAAATACATGGAGAGAAAAATAGGCAACAAAATTAGGTTAATTTGTTTGTATTTCACTTAGTGATGAAAACCTAGTATAGGAAAGTTTAGGACAGATTGCTCTTATGTATCATGTTAATTACCAACAATACATTTTAATAGTAACTAGGTTAACTGATGAGATCTTAAGTAAATTGAACAATAGGAAATAATTCCATTCAGTTCTTGTATTATATGGAAATCATAATATGCTTCTATATGCACATTTATGCCAGGTGCAGTAGTTCACATCTGTAATTCTAGCACTTTGGGGGGCCAAGATGGCAGGATTGCTTGAGGAAAGGAGTTCAAGACCAGACTGACCTGAACAAAAGTGAGACCCTATCTGTACAAAAAATAGGAAAATTAGCTGGACAGAGTGGCATGAATCCTAGCTACTCAGAAGCCGAAGCAGGAGGATTACTTGAATTCAAGAGTTTGAGGTTGTATTGAGCTATTTTGATGCCCTTCAGTCTAGCTGGCCACAGAGCAAGACCCTGTCTCAAAAAAGAAAACAAGCAATAAAGTGAATTTACTGTAATTTTATATTTTAAAAACTACATTGATATCAATGGTAAGATTTTTATATTCTCCAAATATGTTTCCATAAAATGAAAAATGAAGACTAAAAAAGGTTGAGATCATTTTATAGAGCCATTTCCTTCCACATTCATATTTCAAGTTTTGATTGAAACTTTGACTTCTTAGATATCAAAAATTAGGAAACGAGAATGTTTCCAGTCTATTTCACTCTTATTGTCTATTTATTGTCAAGAATAGGACTTTACATTCTATCCTATAATGATAATTCTCACATTTTTCACACAAATGTTTGTGCACCCTGCAGCTTTCCTGTTCCCAATGGGGTTTTTTGTTTGTTTTTTAAACTCTCTTGGTTGAATAGAAATCATCATAAACTAGTTTTGTTTTTACATTTTTAGTGAGAACTCACGAAGGTCATATTGCCTGGTATTTTACTTATTTTAAACTGTTACCTTTTTATATAACTAAAGGTTAGTTTGGCTAGTCTTAAAATTCTTGAATCACGCTCCTTCTTTTAATTTTATAGTTGTTACTCCAGTTTTCTAGCATTGAGTATAAATTTTGGGTGAAACTATTCTCTTCTTGCCATGTCCCTCTCCCCATGCTGCCCCCAAGCGTGATGACGACTTACCTCTTGTGCCTGGATGCCTATAGGAATGAATTTTATCCCTAAAATTCAGTGCTAACTTTCCTCATCTAAACCTAATGATTATTTTTACTGAGACATAATGTAAAAATGCACTTTCAGTTTTGAAATTCTGATTTTTATTTCATTTATTAGATCTTCTAGCAAATATTCAAATATTTATGTTCATGGATGTTTCTACCAATAATTTCTAAATATCTTTCATTTGTTTTTATAAGCTTTCCTCTGAGAGTAATTTTGTCTTTTCCATTTAGCTTTAGGTTATTTCCTAATACCTATTTTTTATTTATTTAACAAATAATTTGGGTGGATATGTGTGTCAGACACTGTTCTAGGTAGGTGCTGGGAGGTGCAGCGAGTAAAATAGATGAAATTCCTGCCTTCATGGAACCTATGTTTTAATTGGGGAGATGGTAACAAGTAAATATATATGGTTGGTCTTGCTATGATAATTGCTATAGAAAAATTAAAGGAATATTATGTGGGATGGGAGGCAGTTGCTATTTTATATTGGGTTATAATGAAAGACTCTGTGGTAATAAGACATTTAAGTTATAACTGAAGGAAACGAAGGAATCCGCCTTGTACACTAGGGCAGACATTTGGAGGAAATTAAAGAACACTAATACTGGCCAGATGTGGTGGCTCACACCTGTAGTTGTAGCACTCTGAGATGCTGAGGTGGATGGATTGCCTGAGCTCACAGGTTTGAGACCAGCCTGAGCCAGAGCCAGAGCCAGACCCTGCCTCTAAAAATAGCCAGGTGTTGTTGCAAGTGCCTGTAGTCCCAGCTACTTGGGAGGCTGAGACAAGAGAATTGCTTGATCCCGAGAGTTAGAGATTGCTAGAAGCTACGACACCATGACACTCTACCAAGGGTGACAAAGTGAGACTCTGTTTTTAAAAAAAAAGAACAAAGAACACTAATACTGTGAGGTGAGAGCATGTTTGGAGACTAATGAAAACTTGGTAACTCTGGGCTAGCTCTCACTGTCTCTTTGCCCTGTCTTACTGCTGCTTTTTTGTAACTTTTCTTGGAATTCTCTTCATCCAGTTTCTCTGAGGTTGAATATATAGAGTAGCTCATGAATTCATTCTCTTGTTTTCTAGGATAATTTTTTTCAACTGTATTTCTATTTATCCTGCTTCATATGATTTTGTCCTGGTTCTATAATGCTTTCAGATTCTTATATACCTTTGAGAAATACGCTTCTCTCCAGAGCAGCCATTTGCTAAAGAATAGAATAAGGAAGGGGCAAAAGTTGAGCACCAACCGGTTAGGTTTATTTCTTCAAGTAGCTCTCAAACCAAATGTTTTTCTCTTAGTCCTAGCAGTGTACCTTTCTTTAGTTATTGATGTACTACAGATAGTTGGGATGGCTCTTACAAACACATATGAAAATAGAAATAACTGATAAACGTACTCCAACCTAGAGTTGCTGGCATACTCTTTCTATAAAAGGCTAGGTAGTATTTACGGTCTTTGGCAACTATTCTGTTGGCTGTGAAAGCTATATCTTAATATTTAAATGAATAGGCATGGCTTTGTTCCAGTAGAACTTTACAATTTAGGTGGGTGGCAGTCTGTGGGGCATAGTTTTTATAACATACGTTATAAAAATACTACCTAGTCTACTTAGTGTTAAAGTAGAACAAGGTTTTCTTCATATATTTGTGCTATTATAACAGGGTATTATAGACTGGGTATCTTATAAACAAAAGAATTTATCTCTCTCAGTTCTGGAAGTTGGGAAGTCCAAGATTTATGGTGCCAGCAGATTTGATGTCTGGTGAAGGTACTTGTTTGTAGCTTGCAGTCTCTTCATTATTATCCCGTATGACAGAAAGGGTAAGAGTTCTTCTGGGCCTTTTTTTTTTTTTTTTTTTTGCACGAGGAGAGGTCTAATTACTTTCTAAAACCACCCCCCCTTCCTAATATCTCACATTGATGTTAGGATTTCAATATAAGAATTTTGGGGAAATGCAGTCATTCAAACCATTCAACAAGATGTTTAACAAGTAGAAACAATAATTATCCTGAGTATTTCAAAACAGGACAGAATATTATAACTGGAAATGCATCATAAGGATCATTTAGCATAATATCTTCTTTTACAGGTACAGTGCAGGGCTAGCGGTACTAAACCCCCACACACAATTGAAAATCTGCATGTAACTTTTGACTTCTCAGAAGCCTAACTACTAATAACCTACTATTGACTAGAAGCCTTACCAATGACATAAATAATTAACACATACTTTGCATGTTATATGTATCATATACTATACTTTTGTAATAAAGTAAGCTAGAAAAAAGTGTTACTAAGAAAATCATAGGAAGAGAAAACATTGCTGTTTATTAAGTGAAAGTGAATCATTATAAAAGTCTTCATCCTGGTTATCTTTACATTGAGTAGGAAGAGGAGTTAAGTCTTGGCAAAGGTAGAAGAAAATCCTATTCCTAGAGAAAATCCTTCTCTCTCTCTCTCTCTCTCTCTCTCCCTCCCCCCCCTCACCCCCCAAAACACACACCCACGGCACAGGAGGCAGGGATTGTGATTAATGAAATGCAGAGATAGTCTGCAAGGAACAGTTCCAGTCACACAGCCTACTGCTGACAGAGCCATTATTAGATCACAAGTCTCCCCTGCTTCTGGGTTCCTTCCCCTAAACCCTATCTTCAGCTGCATGGTTGTCTAGAGCCCAAAACAGACTAATGTAAGTAAAGCAGGTTGTTTTTTGTTGTTGTTGTTTTTAATTACTTTAAGGTTTGTCTCCAATAGCTAAGACATTTGTTTTTGAAAACCTCACTGTAAGTAACCTTTTCTTTTAGAAAACTGTACTTTCATATAGTGAATTAGAAATTCAACTGGTTAGTTGAATTTTTCAATATCATCTATCTGGGATATTGGATGAATGCAGCCTGTTGATTTTGCAGTTGATTCTTGCTTGTTTGGTTTATTATTAACACATAATATCAGAAATCCAGTACCATCTCCTGGAAAGGTGAGTCCAAATTGAGATATGTGTGAGTACAGGCTCTTCTTCTCTTATGGGAAAGTTAAGTTGATACATGTAGATTTGTGTGGGGAAGGGAGACTCATAAGGAAAATATTATTGAATGTGCAATTGGAAATAACTGTTTGGGGTTTAATGAGAGGTGCTCTTGGCACATGAGGTTTTCTGTAAATATTGGTTCATAGTAGTAATCTACTTATATGGCATCTTCCTTAAATTGCTGTCTGTATTATTGTCTCCAGTTTCTTAGCAGTGCTTCCTGCTACCACAGGGTCTACCAGTAACCTAACTTCAGCAGTTGACATGGGACTGCTATTTTATTTTCTTTTCTGTTTTAATGAGTAAGTAGTAAAGAAATCAATCTTGTTAAGGTCTTCTTTAAAAACTACAAGTATTTTCTTCCATATATACAACATGTGATGATCACTCCAGAGGCTTTATATTCGGTTTGATTTCTCTCTATGGTTTTAAGCAGGTATGATTTCTACCCTCTTCTCTCCATCCCATCTCCATCTTCAGTGTTAGCTTTTGTGTCTAGTTTTTTATTCTCTATCTATTGGACCAATTACTGTTCTCTGGAAATGTCTTTTTCCATTCCTCGAATGACTTGGTGGTTTTAATATATAGATGAAAATATAACTAAGCTTAAACTGTTCTGTGTGGAACAGTTTACCTTCAGAGAGTTCACTGAGATGGGCTTTGAGAATCTGAACAATCTGAAGTTTGTCTCCAGGTGTGTTGCTCATTTTATAGTAACACAGCCAAATACTGCTCTTGTGTACTGGGTATGTCTTGTCTGTCTGTTTACATGTGGTTCACATGCTAAGTAACCAGTGTGGGCAGGGATTGTTTCATTGATGCCCTCAAGAGATAGCCTGATGATTTCTCGTATTGTTGACCTTCATTTTCCAAAGAATTCAGATATTTGACTACACTGTTAGAAAAACCTATGATGTAATAAAAGATTAGACGACTCTTCCGAGAAAAGATTATGATCCCATTATGCTGATCTCTAGAATCAAAAGAAGGCAAACCTTTTAATCAAATTGTCTATTAGCAACAAATAGCAATATAATATATATTCACTCAGCCATTAGTGGATTGTTTATTATAGTCACTTATGTGGGGCTTTGGGTTGTTGTTTCTTGAGGGTTTTGTTGTTATTTTGAGACCAAGGTATCACTCTGTTGCCCAGCCTATAGTACAGTGGTTGCTTACTGTGGCCTTAAACCCATCCTCAACCTGAGCTCAGCCCATCCTCCTGCCTCAGCCTTCTGATTAGCTAGGATGACAGGAGTGAGCCACCACACCTGGTGACTTCTTGTGATAAATAAACTTTGTTATTGCAAGTAAAGAGAGAGAAATTGTCGTAACTTTAAAATGACAATGAAATCAGCAGGGTTTGTTTGTTTTTGTTGGGTCTCCCAAATACACCATTTAATCTTCATGCAGTTGTATATTTGAAAACCCATGTCCAAAAGAGTGGAAAAATTATCTTTACCCTATTCCTACTGACTTTCCTATTTTTTTTCTTTGCATGTGAAACTAAAATCTTGGAATGTTTTCTAAGACCACCTTTTTTATTGCCTCTTAAATATATTTCATCTTTTGAATAGATAATGTTTCACTTTTGTCTAAAAATTACTTTCTATAGTAGACATGTATATATATAAATTTAAAGGTGTGCATTATTCAGTGAAGTTGCTCTCTATCCCCCAATACCCAGTTTTCAGTATGACCCATTACCAATACAGACATGTAGTCACCCACTCTTACTAATGTCTTAGCATTCTTCTAGGCTTTCTGTATTTTTTTTTTTTTTTTTAAAGACAGGGTCTCATTCTGTCATGCAGGCTGGAGTGCAGCTATGTAATCATAGCTCACTGTAACCTTGAAATACTAGGCTTCGAGCAATTTTTCTGCCTCAGCCTCCAAAGTGGCTAAGACTACAGGTGTGTGCCACTGTGGGGTGTCTTTATGCATGTAAAGTAAGTACAGTAGTTCTCCTTTACCCCAGGGAGATAACATTCCAAGACCCCCTAGTACATGCCTGCAACTTCAAGTGATACCAAACCCTATATACCATGCATGAATTTCTTTTTCCTTCTTCACAGTTTCACAGAAGATTGTCTCACTGTAGATCTTAGCAGTCTCAGCACATGATTTTTTTTTTTTTCTTAAGTCAAGAACTTTCATCTTTCCACTTTAAAAGGAAATATTACATTTTCTTTTGGCATATTAGACTTTCCAGTATCACTGCTTGTGCTCTGGGTCTATTATTTTTTTTTTAAATTTAAACAAATTCTTATTACACAAAAGTTGTCACATAATTGGATATTTCTCTACTTTGTACACAGTTATTCTTACTCTCCACAGAAAGGCTGCTGCTTAATTGTTCATCTGGTGAGGGCAAGCACTAAAATTCTGATTTTAACAGAATAGTGGTAAAAATGCCTCAGTGATTTAAGTTGAAAGCAGTTAGTACACTGGTGCATGGCTCTTGCACCCAGTATCAGGAATGTACAAATGTATTTTTATTTAAAAATACAAAATAAATTATCTGTAGGCATGGACAATAGAGGACAGCAGTAAACCATTATATTTGTCAGCTGAAACCAGTAACTGATGGTTATAGTGATTTTCTTAAACATCACCCAGCTTTTTCTTCACTTCCTTCAACTGACTTCGCTGAAGTTATTGGTGAGGAACATTACCTTGAGCTTCCTGTCGCAGTTCATTAATGGTAAAGCACTATTTTAGGAATTAGAGCATGCCATCTCCCATACCACCTCCCATGCCACCCATTGTACCCATTGCACCCATTCCAGGGTCCTTCTCTTCTTTAGGAAGTTCTGTGACTACAAACTCTGCAGTAGTTAACAGAAACCACCTTAGCAGCATCCAGTAAAGCAGTTCTTACAACCTTTGTTGGATCAGTGATTCTTTTTTCCACCATATTCACAAAATCTCCAATCATAGCATCATAACCAACTTCTGGGGAACATTGCATTATTTTCTCTACTATCAAAGATCCTTCAGCACTTGCATTCTTAACAATAGTCATTGCAGGAATTTTGAGTGTTCTTTTAGTAATTTCTATACCAATTTTTTGATCTTCATTAGCTGGAGTTAATGAGTCCAAGGCAGGAATGCACCAAAGCAGGGTACAACCCCCTCCGGGAACAATGCCTTCTTCAACAGCAGCTCTTGTGGCATTAAGGGCATCTGTAAATCTGTCTTTCTTTTTATTTACTTCAACATCACTTGTTTCACCAACCTTCCGCACAGTTACTCCATCTGAAAGTTTTGCCAGACGTTCATTTAATAGTTTTTCCTTTTCATATTCAGTAGTTGTAACCTCTGACTGCTCAACAATTTCTTGACTACGCTTTTCAATTTGAGCCTTGTCACCTTTTTGTTTCAAGAGCATGGTATCATGTTTGGTCACAGTGACCTCTCTAGTTTTTCCTATGTCATGAAGCTGAACATCTTCAAGCTTTAGAGTCAACCCCTCTTCTCTGAACACTACACCACCAGTAGCAATAGCCATATCTTTAAGCTGGTTCTTTCTATTATCACCAAAACCTGGAGCTTTGACTGCTACAACTTGGAGACTAACTTTTAGCCTATTCAAAACGAGTGTGTCTTAGAGTTGTCCATCAACATCTTCAGCAATTATGACCAAGGGCTTAAGGTGAGCATTGGCAATTTCAAGAGCAGGTATAATTGACTAGATACTAGAACTTTTCTTTTCACTTAATAGAACATAAGCATCCTGGAATTCAAATTTCTGACCTTTTGATGTGTTAACAAAGTATGGAGAAATACAGCCTTGATCAAACTTCATACCTTCAATAATTTCTAACTCATCAGTGTTTTTCTATCCTTTACTGTGATGACACCTTTTCTTCCAAAATTTTTCATTGCATCAGAAATGATGCTGCCACTTTCTTTGTCTCTGTTTGCAGAAATCGTAGCAACCTGAGCAATTTCCTCAGGGGTTGTCACAGGTTTAGACTGCTGCTTCAGTTCAGCAATGACAGCATCAACAGCTAACATCACCCTTCTCCTGATTTCCACTAGTTTAGCACCTTTGCTAATCTTTTCTAAGCCTTCCTTGATAATAGATCATGCCAACACAGTGGCAGTGGTGGTGCCATCCCCACCCTCTTAATTTGTGTTATTGGCAACATCTTGAACAAGTTTAGCTCCAAGGTTTGTATAGTTATCCTTTAAATCAGTGGTTTTCAACCTTCCTAATGCCGCGACCCTTCAATACACTTTCTCATGTTGTGGTGACCCCCAGCCTAATTTATGGCCATTACAGGAATTTTTGTTACTATAATCTTTTGTTACTTTGCGACTTCCCTAACTCTGTTCAGTAATCACTGTTCTTCCCTTTGGCCCCATTGTAATGGCTACAGCATCAGCTAAAAGATCTACACCTTGGAGCATTAAGGCTTGGGCATTTGCACCAAATTTTACATCTTTGGCATAAGCCCAAATGAGATGGGGAGCCAGTGCCCTGGACACTGGTCTTATCTGGCGAAGAACTATGGGTAATTGAAGCATTTCTGGTGGGTGGCAGCAGTGCGTGCAAATGGTGTGGCAGGCTGTCAGCGGCAAGTGAGGGCCTCTGGGTATAGTTGATGTGATAATCAAGGTGGCTTCTAAGTGACTAATAAGCATGTATTGTATACAGGATATGATGGACAAAGGGATGATTCATGTCCTAGGTGAAGGGAATGGGGCAGCACCACATTTTATCACATTACTCAGAACGGTGAACAGTTTAAAACTTAGGAATTTTTTATATCTGGAATTTACCACCTAATATTTTCAGACTGTGGTTGCGTAGGTAACAAACCATGGAAAATGAAACTGGATAAAGAGGTACTACTTCATAAAAGCAGAAGCTTACCTATTTTTATCCTACATACAAGTAAAGCATATTATTCATACAGTTATTGCTTTAACTTTGTATCAGATCTTTATCAGTACCTAGGGAGCCTCTTTTTTTTTGAGACAGTTTCACTTTGTCACCCTGAGCAGAATGCTACAGCATCATCATAGCTCACAGCAACCTCAAACTCTTGCTCTCAAAGAGATTCTCCTGCCTCAGCCTCCTGAGTAGCTGGGACTGTTGTACCCACAACAAGGTCCGGTTACTGTGTGTGTGTGCATATATATATATTTTTTCTTTTTTAGTAGAGATGAGGTCTTGCTTTTTGTTCGAGTTGGTCTCGAACTCTTGGGCTCAAGCAATCCACCTGCCTAGGCCTCCCAGAGTGCCTTTTTTTTGGATACCCACTTCCTGTCCTCTATCCCTGTTGATACCCTTTGGGCCTTACTACCAGGGCTTGCCTGGTGTATACAGAGGGTGCCCAAAACATGTATGTGCATTTTAAGAAAGAAATAAACAATATTTAAATTGTAATGCTCAAGTCATGTTTGACATCCTACAATTACAAGAGGTGCTCAGTATGACTTGTATTCATCTTGTTACTGGTATTTAATGAGTATTACAATTTTACAATTACAGTTTATCTTTACTAAAGATATATGCATATAAATATTAATATAAACCTATAGAAAGAGGTACAAGGATTAAAGAGAACCATTGAAGTTCTAAGCAGATAAATAGGAGAAAGAAAGACACTAGATTCTGTACTGCCCCTTCACTATGTCTAGGTCTTCAACCTTCCAGCTGGTAAACATTTTAACTGTTTGTACTATCTACATTCTACCTTTGACCTCAAACAAACCCTGGCATTATTGTGGTCAGGCATTCTATGTTTTAGCTACCTTGGTCTCACGGTGCGTGGCAGATATTTGCCCAGATGAATATACTGTATTCTTCGGTTGGTTCTTTCTTTTGTTGACTTCCTTTACTTCTCCCAAAGCCTAAGTCTGAACATTCCTGAGAGACTAATTGGCTCTCATTGATTCTTTTATTGTCCTCATTACTTCTGCCCATAGAGAACTTGGCCACTCTCAGAATTTCAGTTGCTGCATTTGTGGATGCATTTCATTTCATTTTCTCTTGTGTTCAAGCTTTGTGCTAGGTACATTTATTATGTGTTAATCTTTGTAACAAGGTATTATGAAATCTCTTTTATAGATCAAAAACTTAGGTTCAGGGCGGCGCCTGTGGCTCATCAAGTAGGGCACCGGCCCCATATACTGAAGGTGGCGGGTTTAAACCCAGCCTCTGCTGAACTGCAAAAACAGAAAAATAGCCAGGCGTGTGGCAGGCGCCTATAGTCCCAGCTACTCAGGAGGCTGAGGCAAGAGAATCACCTAAGTCCAGGAGCTGGAGGTTGCTGTGAGCTGTGATGCTACGGTACTCTACTGAGGGCGATAAAGTGAGACTCTGTCTCTACAAAAAAAAAAAAAAAACTTAAGTTCAGAGGGATCACATAGCTATTTAGGGACCCATAGTTGGTAATTTTGGAGCCACAACAAGAAGTCACTGTACTTGACTATTTTTGGACCCTCATCCTCAAAACAGAAATAAAGTAAACATACAAAGATATGAATCCTAGCCTTGGTTCTGCTATAGTTGACTCTGATGTTGAACTATTTGCTGTACCTGTATTTCATCATCTAGAAAGTCAGGAGTTAGTTAGGATTTGGGATATAAATCTAAGATTGCATATGGGACAGGACTTGTCAGTCAGTTCATCTCTACTTCTGAGAACCAGGACTGTTTCTTCTCTCCTTAGATATATAGAGAATGATCCTACCATGTGCAACTTTTATTTGGTTGGGACTTGGCACCAAATCAGTGAACTCAAATAGGAGATAGATTACCCTGTCCCCTTTTTATGTAGGGGTTTTTTGGTCTTACTAAATATGTTCGTATTCTGTTATAGTTAATTTTTGTTGACTTAGTGATTTTTAAACAGTTGTACAAAGTGGATTTGTTTTAAAAAAAATTTTATTTTTACAAGTTTAGCATAAACCAGGAAGATGTATAGATTGATTCCTTTTTCTTACTCAATTTTTTTTGTAAGTCTATAACCACTGTATACATTTTATACAATAACTATAGCACTACTGTGTTTTTAACCCTGGCTGAAGAACTATTTTGATGTTATTATGTTACTTAATGAAATGATACATTTATTAGTAAAGGTTGTAAGGAAGACTTTAGAATAGTCCACATTTTATCTCTGAATAAATTCTGATATTTATTTATTTAAATATTTGAGCTTTTTAACATTCTATAGTGGGGTCAGATTTTTACCTTGGATGTGCTCTGTATAAAGGTGGCTTTTCTAGTCTACCTATAAAATGTTTACTTTTAACAAAAATAAAACTAATACTTTATTAGATAATTATGTCATTTAAAAGGATAATTTTGTAACTTAACGATAATTTATTAGCAGAAAATTATAAAATAGAACACTTTTTAAATTGTTATTTTATCCAATTTGGATTATATATAAGGAGAGTTATTAAAAATATTTTATGTAAAATATTTCAATTTATTTTTTTCTTCTTGTTGCAGGAGCTAGAGTTAATGCCAAAGACAGCAAATGGTTGACACCTTTACACAGAGCAGTTGCATCTTGTAGTGAGGTATGAAATTTCTTTTAGTAAATATTCTATCCATAAAAATATGAAATAAGTAGGCCTGCCTATGAATCAATATTCTAATTCTGTGTTTTCATAATGAAAAACACTACTGAAATACTTAGACTGGTCATTTTACTTCAGAGTTTGTACAAACTGAGTTAATTATTACATTTCATCTTTTGCGATAGACAACCCTACTTCTGTCCCTTCTACAAGGGAATTGTTTTTCTGTCTTAATTCTCATCGGGGCTTTTCTCTAGTGCTTCGCTATAGCTTGTGGCAAAGATTCCGCTGTGATTGTCATCAAGAAATAATCTCAGTTGGGCGCCTGTGGCTCAGCGGGCTAAGGTGCCAGCCACATATACCTGAGCTGGTGGGTTCGAATCCAGCCCGGGCCCGCCAAACAGCAATGACGGCTGCAACCAAAAAATGGCCGGGCGTTGTGGCGGGTGCCTGTAGTCCCAGCTACTTGGGAGGCAGAGGCAGGAGACTCGCTTGAGCCCAGGAGTTGGAGGTTGCTGTGAGCTGTGACATTACAGCACTCTATCCAGGGTGACAGCTTGAGGCTCGGTCTCAAAAAAATAAAATAAAAATAAAAAAGAATTTTTCTTTCTTCCCCACTTGCTATTCTATTTTCACAGTACTTCTCTTAGTTTGCTGTTTTTCAGATTGCATGACTATTCAGTCCAGAAGTTTCTTTGGAGTGGCTGGTTGTGCTCTTTCTGTATCCTACACTGTATTTCCCTCTAAGCATCCTGAATCTATCTTTTGAGCACGTTTCTAAGTTCATCCTGCTATCATAGCTTAGACCTTATAATTAGCTCCTATAATGAATTTATTCAGAGAACCCAAGTTTTAAATTACCATTGCAATGTAAATACCTTGTCTGTGTAACCAAAGCCTTACCATTATGTGAAACTTTCTAAGTAAAAAATGAAAAGGCAAATTGGAGAGACTCTTTTCTTCCCTTACTAAGAAAGGGAAGAGAGTCTTTTCTTAGTAAAGGAAGAAAAGACTCTCTCCAATTTGCTTTTTCATTTTTTACTTAGAAAGTTTTAATAATAAATTTGTAAACTGAAGTGAATGAATGGACCAGATATTTGAGATCTTTCTAAATTCTAATATACTTATGATCCACTGAATTTTGTAGACTGGCTTGGCAACCTGCCACCATTTAGAAAAATATTTCTGTAGAAAAATGCATTTCAAGTTTAAAAATAAATTGCAGAAAAACCTTTAGAACTTAACCTAGGTAAGTTTGGAACTATATGCTTAGAGGACACATTTGAATTGAATATAAGAAATTATTAAAAAGAGACTTACATATAAACATTTTTATATTTTCCATTTTTACCACTGTTAGATATTGCCAATTCAAATGTTATAGGAGATTTAGTATGATCACATTTCTCAGAATCATGCAAATTCCATGAAATAACAGCAGATCTTGTTTGAATATCAGAAACCTAAAATAACAAAAATTGAAGTATCATACTTAAAAACTATAATCTGTAAGTTATGATGTAGTCTTTCCATAAGTCTTATTCAATGCTAAATATATTGTCATATTAGGTGCTTAAATACTGTGATTAAATAATGAGTCGTTAATCCTATCTTTAACAATATTAAACTGAATCTTTGTTTATTGAGTTGCCAAAAGCTTTAACCAGGTAAAGCTTCAAACTAAAACTGTACTAGAGAAAAATACTGGGGAATTTGCATGTTTTATATTGACAAAGTAAATTTAAAGGAATCTTTAAATATTCACTTTACTTACTAAAGGTTTCTCAATGTTGAAACAGCATGACTTTCCAAGTTGTATTTTGCATTCTAAAAGTAAAAAAAGCACCCCATACAAAATATTACATTAACAAAGCCAAGAGAAGGAAATTAGATATCTCTTGTCACCTACTATATTATCTTCAAGAGATCTACTAAATACTTAATAGCAATTTACATTAAAAGATTTAAAAGAGGAGAGAAATCAAAAGCATGCACTATTAAACAAATTCTAAGAAAAGATAAACAAAAGTCCCCAATTTAAATACAATCATGTAAACTTCTTTGGATCATGGAGTAATTTGCAATGTGTCACTGGCATGCAACTAGAACAAATTATGTGCATGAGGAATCATTTCTTTATGATTTTAAAAGGCAGCTCAATTGTGGTTTTTGTATTTACTCAACCTTAAAAAGGAGGGAAAAACCTGTCTTTTGCAACAATATGGCTGAATCTGGAGGACATTATACTAAGTGAAATAAGCCAGGAACAGAAAGAAAAATACTGCATGATCTGACTTACATGTAGGATTTAATAAATTTGAATTCATAGAAGTAGAGAGTAGAATGATGGTTATTAGGCTGGGGAGATTGAGAGGGAAGGAATGGAAAGTTGATCAAAGAGTACAAAGTTTCAGATAGACAAGAGGAATAAGTTTTGAAATCTATTGTACAGAAAGATGAATATTATAGTTTCAATAATTATGTATTTTACATTTCAAAATAACTAAGAAAGTAAACTCCAAATGTCTTACCATAAAATATGATAGGTTAGTGAGGTTATGGATGTGTTAATCATCTTGATTTGAACATTCTACATGGTATACATATGTTAAAACATCACAGTGTACCCCATAAATATATACAATTATGATTTGTCAAGCAAAGATAATATTAATAATAAAATTTTAAAAAGTAGAAGTAGGGGCATAAAGAATACAAGAGGAAATGAAAGTAGAAAATGGCACCTAATATTAAAAATGCACTAGATTCCCAAACTAATGTTTAGGATGTTTATTCACTGGCAAAAAATACAAACTCCTGATCTTACCTTTTTCTGCCACATTTGGTGATGGGCTCTTGCTTTGTTTTTTACCTGATTTCTGCTTGATGTTTTCACCTCTTGCAGTTGTCTGTTTCTTTCTATGACTAGTCTCAACCTGAGCACTGACAGTATTGGAGATGCTGAGAGCATTATTGGAAGTACTGAAAGCATCATAAATGGCACAAGTACTGGGAGCATTTTCAGAGATGGAAGTATAAGGAGCTCTGTCAAAAAGAGAAGAGCTTAGAGTACTGTCAATAGCTGATTGTCGGGGAGTACAGTCAATTGTTGATTGCCTAGGAGTTTTATCACAGATGGTAGTCTTTGGAGCATAATTAGTACTGGAAGGGCCGAGAACTTTATCAGTCGTGGCAGGGCCCAAGGTAGAGTCTATGAGTGAAGTGCTAGGGGCATGGTCAGTGGAAGAATTACTGGGAGTTTTCTCAAAAATATTAGTGCTTGGAGGTTTGTCAACAGTGTAAGTACTGGGAGTATTGTCAGTGTAAGTGTTTACGTTGTTCACAGTGTAGGTGCTTGGATCATTGTCTATAGCATAAATGCTTGAAGTATTGTCAACAGTGTAGGTAGAGGGAGCAGAGTTCATAGTGTAAGTGCTTGGAGTAGCAGAAACACTAGAAAAATTATTGGTTTTGTTCACAAGCAAAGAGGTGTTGTTAACCATATAGTTCTTCTTGTGTCCACCAACTTGGCGTTCTCTCACTTTTTTCTTTATATGTTCTCCCATTTTAGCAGCTCTTTCATCTAACTGGTTATAATTTGCTCTTCCGTGTGAATAGGTTTCTAAAAGAGACAATTGAATACTGTTTAATAATTACAATAATTACATTTCTTAAGGTCTTTCTTATCTAATCAACAAAAAAAGAACATCGCTAAGCCATGTTTTACCTTAAAATTTTTTACTTTGCTTTAAAACAGTCATTAAGTATGTGTGTGTTTATAATTTATTGATATGTACCAAAGAAAAAACACAATCAAATATAGTGTTTTCCAGGGTAGTAACTCAACTTCCAAATTTTAAGGTCTTAATATGATTCTAATGTCAACCCCTCCACTGTCTTTTATATTCCTAGTACATGGCATTAAAAATTTGAGACATTTAAAAATGGCTTTTCAATCTGAGTTTATAGATGCAGTCCAGTAAAAATAAACATCACAAATAATGTGCTACATCAAAGTAAAACAAATATTTATAGAAAGTTCTGTGTAATGAGTGTTTTGCTGAATATTTATCTCAGGCTTCTTCCACTACCTAAGGATAACATACATAAACAAAATGCAGTCATTCATGGAACTGTTACTATCTTCCATTTTGTTTATTTTAATAATTCTCCAAAGCTGATAATTTTAATAAAATCAAGGTATTTATTGTTTAAGAAAAATATATATTACCATGATGTTCTCGGTATATAAATGTTGCTGGTGATGGTGTCAATAGTGGTGGTGGTGGTGGCGGTGGCAGCTGCTGTGGCACAGTTTCTTGAATGTAAGGTGGTGGAAATTCCCTGTGAGCTGGGGGATACATCAACTGAGGGGCTTGTGGATACATAGGAGAGAATGGTGTTATGAAGTGTGATACTTGTTGCATAGGAGCAGGCATGGACGTGTGATAATCAATTGTCTGAGGCACAATAATAATTTTGCGAATCCCATTCTCTTCTACTACCTAAGATGGAAGACAGAATCATATAAGTATATTAGATTTCATTAAAAATCATATTTTTTTCAATTAAGTTTTGTGTTTATATCATATGCTCTTAATTCAGAAACCTAAAGCATCAAAAACCGATAATCAAGTGAAACTATAATGTCAAGATGGTTAAGATAATTCTTCCTTTTCCCCATGTATATTGGTTTTAAAGAGGTTATTTTTGACAATAGATAATATATTGTCATGGTTCAAAATGATAAAGTATAAAGAAGTGTATGATTAAAAGTTTTCCATCTAACTCTTATGTGCTCAATAGTAGTTATCTCCCCCAAATATCTTTCTCTCTTAGTTTCTAGAATCCTTCCAGAATGTCTTTATGTCTATATAAACAAGCAAGAATGCAAATTTTTATTTTTCCTTCTCTTTTAGGCATGTGGGTTGTTTCCAGACTTTTGTGATTACAAGTAGTATTATAATGAATAATCTTATATATTCATTATTCAGAATTTGTGACAATATATCTGTAGGATGAATTTCTTAAAGTGGAATTTCTGGAGAAAAGTTATACTAATTAGTATTTTTATTAGATATTTACCAATTGATAATCCATTTAGAATTAAACCATATTATATTGACTTATTTAGCATGTTCATCATCTCCATAGCTGTGTAATAGACATAACCAAATAAAGCACTAAGCCAAAAACTATAATTAAGCATAAAAAGGCATATTCTCAATTATAAAATTTCTTAGGCTGTGAGATATTTGATTAATTTCCATAGGAGCCATACCTCCCTGCCCATTTTAGATGCTTGATAAACATTCCAGGAATTTCTTAAGTGAGAATGAAATAGTGAGAATGAAATACGACTGAACTGAAAATATACTTTTAATGGCTAAAGCATACCTTTATAAAAGCTTTATAAAAGCAATTACTGAAGCAATTTTAATAAATAATTAAGACAGGTTAAAATACGTAGAAGCAAAACAAAAATAGAATATTAATGAATATCAAGAGATCCAAATTCATTAGTCTAATTAGATATCTTTTACAAGACAATCTAAGAGAGGATGAGTTTTAGAAATTTATTTAAAAGCACTTTATTTTTAACAGTGATGATAACAGTAAAGTGAATTAATAAATAATATTGCAGAAGTCCTCTTATCATAGACTGACATATGACAAATGTTGAATGACAACTTAGAGCTAAACACCAAATAAAAACCATATTAGCATACCTGAGACATGTAGCCATTAGGAAGATATATTGGTGGCAAAGTACCACTTGGTGACATTAGAGGCACATCGGCAGGTCCTGAAAGCGAATTATTATTAATAAATACTTCAATAACTTTAAACAAAGTCCATTACATCAGCCAGTTGACTATGCACACCTTCAAGCTTAATAGCCAACCATTTTGAAAATGTGTGTTGTTTATTCACAAAGGGGACTTGGTCAGGGTGTAGATGAGTCAATAAAAATCCATCGCAACCCATGGAAAATATACTGAGTACTGGGTAAAATTTATAAAAATTGTATGCCTGATGCTAATAAAAATGAACTATCAACTTTCTGGCATAATTGTAATTTTACTTATTGATTCTTTCTCACCTATCATTGTTATATATTGAGTAATAAATGTTTCAATCTGTAACCTAAAAGATATTTTTATAGTGACATTATCTAATAGAATTTAAATAAATTTTCATTTAAAGTTTCCCACCAAAAACACTAAAGTGAAAAAGCATTTTATTTATTCTTTAAATTTTAGATAAATGCCAGGGTATAAATAACTAGGTTACACTGTATTTGTCAGGAAAAGTCCAAGTCAACCAGGAGGTGTACCCTATGCCTTTATATTGTGTCCATTAGATGAGAACTTACCATCTTCATCCCTCCTCCTCTCCCTGCTCTTCCCCATCACCCCATAGGAATTTGTGTTTTTCTTTTGTGTGGGCATGTAGTTGTTTTTCTATTGGTTTCATAAAACCATGGAACATGTCATGAATTTGCATGTCATCCTTGTTGGGGGGCCATGCTAATCTTCTCTGTATTGTTCAATTTTACTATATGTGCTGTCAAAGTGAGCATAGTAAAAATGTCTTTAGAAAACAGCATATAATAAAGGACTCAACATTCCTTATCTTATGCCCTACTTTTATATGAGGTATTCTTACTGTCTTTAAACATATGATTTTATGGCAAATAAACATAAAATAAAACACAGAATGGAAACTTTGATATGTCATCATTTTGTCTGAAATTACTATAATTTGTGCTCTATTCTAAAAGTTATGCCACTTTCAAATTCAGAATAGTAATTTACTTTTAATAATTGAAAAATAATGAAAATGAATTTGTAATAAACTTTATATAGTAGCCACATGAAATCCTTTGTTAGATGATAATATTTTTAGAAATTCTTCAGACATAGCTAAAAATCACTTTAGGATACAAATAATTGGCATAAAATCAGTAATAATCATCTCACTTTGAAAAAATAATAAAGCTATGTGAGGTAAGTATTTATTAATTTTATATTACTCCTGTAATAATTCTATATGCTATACATTTGCTATCTATTACCTATTATATATACATGGTATGTATACCAATTACTAGCAAAGCAATTTAATGCTAATATTTTTCACTGTATTTGATTTCAAATAATATACATCTAATTACACTTTAACTAACCTTGAATATTTTGAATGTTCCCATCATCAGACTTGATGGTGAGGGTCTCCCCAGGGTTAACTTGCACCAAAATTATCTAGAAATAAATAATTATTTGATGACATACTTTCCTGCTAATCTATGAAGAAAATATTGTCTTTCCAAATAATATTCAGACTCACTAATTTTAAGTGTCTCAAAATGCTAAAAGAGAAGAGAACAATTGAAACAGTGGGAACTTAGGAAAAGTTCAATACTCTTTTGTAAGATCAGATCCTCACAGACCCACGTAAAATTTAACATAATAAGGTCATAGAAAATAAGTGCATTTAGGTAGAAAGCCCAGCACCCCCCAATGAAAACTTACAAAATGAAAAAGGAAAATAAAACTTATATTAAGGTAAAACTAAAACATACTTGTTGTATCCAGTACTGAGGACAAGAAGGCCATCTGGTATATCTTTTGGAATGAGTCATCATTTGTGAATAATTAGTAGTATATTGTGTTGCAATAGTGCTATCCGGATGATAATTCTCTAGCTAGTAAAAAAAAGTAATTTTAATTTCAGTATGGTCATTTTTTGTCAGTTCCTTTTGATGTGGTGATATTAAACTCATAAGCTAGAAGTAAAATCTTTGCTCTTTTTAAAATTGCATATAAGAAAAATTAGTGATGATCTTTTTACACTACATATTGAGATAGGACTTCTCTTGAACAGATTGATTTAAAGAAAGAGCAAATGCTAAATCTAAATTATTCCCTCTTTTTTTTTTTCTGGAAAACAATTCTATACATAGAAATTGTGGCTTCTCAAATACAGTAATTTGAAATATTAGAAAGTTGAACCCATATCTATGAATGAGTATGGAAAAATTTTAATTTGTATTAGAGTCATATTTTTATCTATGCATCAGAAGGAACTGTGGAAAATATAGAATGTAAGGGACAACACAATGAGTTTTGAGCTGATCAAGGGAGACTGAAAAAGCAGCTAAATAAACGCCAAAGGAGATTGTATGTGGACTAAACCAGTGTTAAATGTCTTAAACAATTGTAAAAGGCCTGCAAGAAAGATCAAGCAATGTTGGTGAAAAGGCTAAAAGCTTCCAAAATAAGTGATAAATCATAAAAAGGGACATACTTGTTCTAAATAAAAACTAATACTACATTCAAGAATATTCTGACCAGTTATAATGAAAAAATTTACCCTTACCTCATTCATAGGCTCTCCATTGATAACGGGTGCTATAGAAGGTATTTCAGTAAGAGTAGGTGCAAGTCCATGTTCAGTCATGTCTAAAAAGATTGGCTTTCACAATAAGTGATGTTTCTGAAAAAAACATTAAGCCTTAATCAGATGAAGTCATAGTTTCAAATGATAAAACCCAACAAAATACTCCTGAGAAAAGCCATTTTTATTTTTCTCCCTAGAAATGTTTACATTACTGAAATTATTTTATGGCAACATTTGAAAATCATCATTGATCTTCATAAATGATAGTATAAAATTTGGAGTCAAGGGTTTTTGCTTGAGTCTTCATTATTCATGCATGCGAAAGCAAAGATATCTTCATTTCACAGCATGAAGAATGTTTAGTTAAACAAGTTATTGATTATTTGATCCACTCAGATCAAGTTCAAACAACTGATTTCTAATGTTTAATGTTAACTGCTAAATAAGACTTCCTACTGCTTAGACAGATGCAAGAAGTAACTAGATCCTTTTACAAATAATTGGAACATAGCTATCTACCTTAACTCTCTCAGATAACTAAAATCAAATATCTAAACATAATTCAAATCTTCAAACCCATTTTAACTTAAGATACTTTACCGATTCAAATATGTCATGTGTAGATGACACCAAGTGACAAAATTTGATGTAATTGTCCAGATCTCTGATTCCATAAACACTTGGAGAAAAATAGGAAAGAAAAACCTGAATCTTTTGAATTGTGGAGAAAGAGTACACTCAAGAGAAACCTCTTGAAGCTAGGCAAGTCCTCCAAATGAAGTATAATGTTGTGGTTCTACAACTCCTTGGCAACACTGATGTAAAAGAATGCTTATTACGTCATAATTCAAGTCAGTACTTATGCCATTTCCTTACCAAGTTTCTTTTTTTTGGGGGGATATAGTCTAAAATAAAGCTTTTGATAAGTGGAGGACTTGATTTGCTGGAAAAGAAAATATTGAGAAGTCACAGAAAAATATGAAGTGTATTTAGCAGGAAAAATGTGTATGTTATCTTAGGATAGGGATATAGGAAATAGATACTAAATCAATATTTTAATATATCTACTCAACAATGACAAGCATCTTAGGCTAATTTAAATCACTCTTGTATCACTACATATTGGCTTTATTCAGGGCAAATATCATTGTTCTCTAACTTATTCTAATGGCTAGATCGACAAGATTTAAAATATAACCTTCAGTGACATTTAACAATGAAGACTGGCCACTTAACTCTCTCTCTCTAAATATACATATACTATATATGTGAATATACAATATACATGTATATGTAAAATTTTACACAATATTTACATAATATTCTCCATGCGTTTATCACCTCTTTGTAACATTTTGTAATGAATATTTTGTTAATAAACATACATTTAGATACAGTTTCCCATTTTCCCTGTATGGCAACTTTATGAGTGATCTTTGGGACACCCTATATAGCTATGCAGCAACATAGATCTAGATTAATCATTGATTCAATCTTGTGCAGAGATAACTGCCCTTCGGTACAAATTAAGAGCAAGGAGTTTTACTTGTTTTAAAACAAAAATTAGTTGGTATTAGATTTCCTAAAATATGAACAATTAAAAAATTCCTATGCCTCTCCAAATCTACATTGCATAGGATTGAGGATGAGCATCTTATTTAGATTTCTTTTAATATTTCTATAATACAGGTTAATTTTCTTCTATTATACAAGGAATCAAATTTTGTTTTAGCACTTGGACAACTTCTCATTTTTCCTCTTATGTTTTGATCATTACTTCTATCATTTTAAAATTAACTGCTGAATTCATGTTTAATTCTTCAGTTACTTAAAGATACTATGACCAATTAGCTATACAAGAACAAGCAAAGTTTAAGAGTGAGAATAGCCTCACAATCATTTTTTAATGAACATATGTTTATACTTTTTAGTAAAGATATTGGATAATCAAAGTCTATAAGGTATAGAGTATAACTGTCATAGATACTTCAGTATTGTTACAGACAGAGGTGGATAAAGGCAATATAACATATAATTTTCTTGTCTACAACCTACTTTAACATGTGCTTTAAGTACAGCTTTTATTCATGAAAATTAGATAAATAACTACATAATTAAGGAATATTTGACCAAGGCTTAATTGCCAAAGATTTTTATTTGAGTGTAGTGAATTTCTAGCCTTGTCTCAATAACTACCCCTCTCTGAACATAATTTATTTTCCATATCATTAGGTAGGTCAATTAACTTGTAAGGTGAAGTTCATTTTTCAATGCAGCTTTAATAATTTTTCTTTTCAGGCTTTTGAAATCTTCTGATAAAACCCCGTAGAAGCCTCCAATCTGCTATTTTATTCTTCTTAAAAAGTATTCTCTTGTTACTTTGTACAGGAATTGGTATTTAAATATAATGCTTATACATGAAATAGTTCTAAAGAAAGAAAATACCACTTGAGAAAAACTGCAAAATAATGAGTGACATTCTACAAGTGAAACATAAATCCTTGAAAACTCATCTTAATAAACAGCATATGAACAAAAATCATTAATTTTGATTGAAACAAGGACTTATAAGAACATAGAAAAATAATAGCATTAGTTTCTTTAGAAGCAGTAAAGCCCATATAGTTGGTCAGAAAATAGCTAAAATAGATATATTCAGGCTTCTTAGTAGTTTGCATAATTTTAATTTCAAGCGGAGTCTAAACTTAAGCACTCTCACAGTTTCACAAATGTATAGAGACTTGCCACAGTTAAAAAAATGCTGATGTTCTACTGCATGTTGCAAAAAGATTTTATGCTTACCTGCATAAAGCCCAATCTAAACTATGTGACTGTACATATTTAACACTGACCTTAAATGTATCAGAAGGGCAAGGCATACAAGTAAACACTTTGTTTTTTGAATTTATTTTTTATTGTTGGGGATTCATTGAGGGTACAAAGATACAGGTTACCCTAATTGTATTTGTCAGGCAAAGTCCCTCATAAATGTGTTCGTCCCCAAAGAGGTCACACTGTGACCCCCCACTCCCCTCCCTCTTTCTTCTATCTACTCCCTATCCCCCATCCCCCATGTACTAGGTCATTAATTCTCCTCATATCAAAATTAAGTACATTGGATTCTTGCTTCTCTATTCTTGTGATGCTTTATTAAGAAGAATATGTTCCACATCCATCCAAATTAATACAAAAGATGTATCATCTCCATCTGTTTTTAGTGGCTGGATAATATCCTATGGTATACATATACCACAGCTTGTTAATCCATTTTTGAATTAGTAGGCATTTAGGTTGTTTCCACATTTTGGAGATTGTAAATTGAGTTGCAACAAACAGAGTAGTGCAAATATCCTTATGATAAAATGATTATTTTTTCTTCTGGGCAGATGCCCAGCAGTGGGATTGCAGGATCAAATGAGAGGTCTAGTTTGAGTTCTTTGAAGGTTTTGCATATTTCCTTCCAAAAAAGTTGTATTAATTTGCAGCCCCACCAGCAGCGTAAAAGTGTTCCCTTCTTTTTACATCCACGACAGCATCTGCAGCTTTGAGATTTTGTGATATGGGCCATTCTCACTGGGGTTAGGTGATATCTCAGGGTGGTTTTGATTTGCATTTCTCTGATAATTAGGGATAATGAGCATATTTTCATATGTTTGTTAGCCATTTGTCTTCTTTAGAGAAGGTTCTATTCATTTATCTTGGCCATTGATATAAGGGATTTTTGGCTCTTTTCATGTTGTTTAATTTGAGTTCTCTGTAGATCCTACTTATCAATATTTTGTCTGATTCATAATATACAAATGTCCTTTCCCATTCTGATGACTATCTGCTTTAGTTGTTGTCTCCTGAGCTGTACAGAAGCTATTCAGTTTAAATCCCATTTGTTTATTTTTTGCTGCTGTTGCAAATGCCACTGAAATCTTCTTCATAAAGTCTTTCCCCAGGCTGATATGTTCAAGTGTTTTTTCCCCCACTTTCTTCAAGGATTTTTATTGTCTCATGTCTTAGATTTAGATATTTTATCCATCCTGAACTGATTTTTATGAGTGGCTAAAGGTGCGGGTCCAGTTTCAGTCTTTTACGTGTGATTATCTAGTTCTCCCAGCTCCATATACTAGATAGGGATTCTTTCCCCTAGTATATGCTCTTCTTTGATTTATAAAGATTATATGGCTATAAGATGTTACCTTCATCTCGTGGTTTTCTATTTGATTTCAGGTGTCTATGTCTTTATTTTGGTCCCAATAACATGCTGTTTCAATCACTATAGGCCTTGTAGTACAGCCTAAAGTTTGGTAGGCTGATGCCCCTGGCTTTGTTTTCATTACTAAGAATTGCCTCAGCTATATAGGTTTTTTTTCTGGTCCCATACAAAAGGAAGAATTATTTTTTCAAAGTCTTGAAAATATGGTGTTCATATTTTAATGAGGATTGCATTGAATCTGTAGATTGCTTTGGGAAATACAGACATGTTAACAATGTTGAGTCTTCCCAGCCATGAGCATGGTATTTTCTTCCATTTGTTAATGTCTCCTGCTATTTCTTTTCTTAGGGTTTCATAATTTTCTTTATAGAGTTACTTCACTTATTTTTTAAGATATATTCTCAGGCATTTCATATTCTTTGAAGCTACTGTGAAGGGAATTGTGTCCCTGATTAGCTTCTCATCTTGGATGTTATTGGCATGTGCAATTTTTTGACATTTATTTCATATTCTGAGACCTTGCTGTATTTTTTGATTACTTCCTAGAGTCTTTCAGTTGAGACTTTGGGGTTCTCTAAGTATAAGATCATATCATAGGTAAAGAGGGAGAGTTTGACCTCCTCTGCTCACACTTGGATGCCCTTTATAGCCTTCTCTTGCCTGATTGTATTGGCTAGAACTTCCAGCACTAATAGAATAGCAGTGGTTATCAAGGACAAGCTTGTCTGGTTCCAGTTCTAAGTGCAAAAGCTTTCAGTTTTACTCCATTCAGTATGATGTTAGCTGTGGATTTTTCATAGCTTTAAACAGTTTAAGAATTTTGCCACCTATGCATGTACTCTCCAGTGTTCTAATTAGAAAAGGATGCTAAATTTTATCGAATGCTTTTTCTGCATCCATTGAGAGGGTCATATGGTCTTTGTTTTTGCTTCTGTTGACATGGTGAATTACATTTATGGACTTGCATATGTTAAACCATCATTGCATCACTGAGATGAAAGCTACCTGAAAATGATAAATGACCTTTTTAATGAGAAGCTGTAATCTATTGGCTAGGATTTTATTGAGAATTTTTGCATCTATATTCATTAGTAAGAGTGGTCTGAAGTTCTCCTTTTTTAGTTGGGTCTTTTCTTGGTTTTTGTATCAGGGTGATGTTTGCTTCATGGAGCATATTTGGGAATATTCCTTCTTCCTCAATTTTTTGGAATAGCTTCTGTAGTATATGCATGAGCTCTTCTTTGTAGTTTGATAGAATTCTGGTGTGAAGTTATCTGGACCAGGGCATTTTGGGGGGAGGAGATTTTTTAATGGTTTGTTTGATCTCAGTGCTTGAAATAGGTCTATTCAGGAAATCTATTTCTTCATGGTTAACTCTAGGGAGAGGGAGTGATTCCAAGTATTGATCCATTTCCTCCACATTGTCAAATTTCTAGGCATAAAGTTTCTTGTAGTACTCAGAGATGATCTCTTGTATCTCTGTGGCATCTGTCATTATTTCTCCTTTATCATTTATGATAGAGGTTACTAGAGATTTTACTTTCTTGTTTCCAGTTAGTGTAGCCAATGGTTTATCTATTTTGTTTATTTTATCAAAGAACCAACTTTTTGTCTAGTTAATTTTCTGAATGAGTTTTTTGTTTTTAATTTCATTAATCTCTGATTTAATTTTGGTTATTTATTTTATTTCTTCTGCATTTAGGATTAGATTGGTCTTCATTCTCCAATTCCATTAGATGGTTTGTTAGATTTTTGATGTGCTCCCTTTCAGTGTTTTGAATGTAGGCATCTACTGCAATAAACTTCCCTCTCAAAACTGCTTTAGCAGTATCCCACAGGTTTTGGTAACTTGTGTATTCATTCTTGTTATGTTTGAGTAATTTAACTATTTTCTCTTTTATGTCTTCCTGTACCCAACTATCATTCAGCATAAGGTTGTTTAATTTCCATGCTTTTGTGTGGTGATGAATGTTTTCGTTGAAGTTCCACCTTTATAGACTTGTGGTCTGAGAAGAGACAAGGTATAATTTCTATTCCTTTAATTTTTCTGAGGTTTGATTTGTATCCTAGGATGTGACCTATGTTGGAGTATATACCATGGGCTGCTGACAAAAATGTCTATTCTTTTGCTTTGGGATGGTGTATTCTGTAAATTTCTCTTAATCACATTTTTTCTAAGGTCACATTTAAGTCCATTGTATCTTAGTTTAGCTTCAATTTAGTGGGTCTGTCCAGTTCCATCAGAGGGGTGTTGAAGTCCCTTGTTATTATGATGTCATAGGCTAACATTGCTTAGACCCCTAAAAGTCTGTTTCTTTAATCTGGGAGCATTAAAGTTAGTTACACAAACATTTAAGATTGAAATATCTTCTTGATATATGGTTCCTTTGACCAGTATGAAGTACCCATGTTTGTCTTTCTTAACTTTAGTTGCTTTGACTCCACTTGTATCTGAGAATAAAATTGCAACCTCTCCTTTCTTCTGATTTCCGTTTGCTTGAAATACTGTTTTCCATCCCTTGACCTTGAGTCTTGATTAGTATTTCAAGGCTAGGTGTATCTCCTGTAGACAGCATATGAATGGCTTGTGTATTTTTTTTTTTTTTGAGACAGAACCTCAAGCTGTCACCTTGGACAGAGTGCTGTGGCATCACAGCTCACAGCAACCTCCAATTCCTGGGTTCAAGCCAGTCTCTTGCCTCCACCTCCCAAGCAGCTGGGATTACAGGCGCCCGCCACTACGCCCGGCCATTTTTTGGTTGCAGCCATGATTGCTGTTTGGCAGACCCAGGCTGGATTCGAACCCACCAGCTCAGGTGTATGTGGCTAGTGCCTTAGCCTGTTGAGGGCTTGTGTATTTTTATCCAATCAGCCAGCCCATGCCTCTTCAGTGTGTAATTCAATACATTGACATTTATTGAGATAATTGATAAGTGTGGTAGAATTTTATTCTTCTTGTTATAAGAAAATCTGTTTTGTCATTTTATACTTTGCACTATTGTAGAAAATAAGTTTTGGTGCTTAGCTGCTTGGTGTTTGATTTGGTGGTGATCCATTGTGGTGTTCACTGGTGAGAATAGAACTAAGTATTTCCTGTAGAGCTTGTCTTATTGTGGTGAATTTCCTCAGTGCTTGTATATCCACAAAAGTTTTGATTTTCTCTATCAATTTTGAAGCTTGGTTTAGCAGGATACAGAATGCTAGGCTGAAAATTGTTTTGTTTAAGAGTGTTGAATGTGGGTGACCATGCTCTTCTGGCTTGGAAAGTTTCAGTTGAGAAGTCTGTTGTTATCCTGATGGCTCTGACCTTGTACATTAATTGGCAGTCCCTCCTAGACACAGAATTTTCTCCTTTTCTTAATGTTGGACTGGTTCATTGTAATGTGTCTTGAAGATGCTCCATTAGAGTTGAGATGACCCGAGGTTTGATGTTCATTTGAAGGAGTGTATCAGGACTTTTAGTAAAATTTTTGAAGTTTTCATTTATGATAGTCTCCAGTAGGGCTTCCATACCTATGGACCATCTTATTCCCCTTCAGGGATTCCTATTATTTGTAATTTGATTGCTTCATGGAGTCTCATAGTTCTCTGAGTGTCTGTTGTGTTTTCTCCCTCTTTTTTTCTGCCTCTGTAACTCCCTGGGTTAACTCGAAAACTTTATCCTCTTGCTCTGATGGTCTTTCTTCTTCATGGTATAATCTATTTCTGATACTTTTTAATGCCTCTGTACACTCCTTTATTGTATTCTTCATTTCCTTAAGCTTTCACATATCCTTTCTGTATTGTACATAACTTTTGTCTGACTTTTGGTTCTGTCTTTACATTTTCTCCTCCATTCCCCTTGTTGTCTTAATAATCCATATTTTAAACCCCCTTTCTGTCAAATACATTTCTTTATAGGAGGAGTCTTCTGTAAAAACTGCCTCATGGTCCTTTGGAGGAGTTGCTCTATTTTAGTTCTTCATATTGCCTGAATTATTCTTTTGGTTCCTCCTCATGTGTTTTCTTCTTGTTCACTTCCTTGTGATCCTTTTTTCTTCTTACTTTCTCCTTTGTTTAAAGTTATCTAGTCTCATGGTTTAGGTGATGAAAAGGCTTCTTGGTGTGCTATCAGAAGGTGGAGAAGGTTTGGAGTGAGCAAGGAGAAGCAGGAGAAAAGGAGAAAAAGAAGAAAAAAGTAACTGAAAAGAAAAAGAAAGAAAAAGAAAAGAAAGCAAAAAGGGGAGAAGGAGAAATAACAGAAGAAAAACTGAAGAACAGGAGAAAATGAGGACAGGAAGGGAGGGTGAGAGTAATAGAAAAAAAATGTTATTGTTCAGCACAGTGCTAAGGCCATGCCTATAGCTCGAAGGTTTTGAGGAGCTGGGCTGGGTAGGTTCCTCTAATTCAGGCACTCCTTGCCAACCTGAATACAACCAGACTCTTCCTCTGCCAAAAATAAGAAGAGAAGAATAAGAAAAAATAAACAAAAGACAGGAGGGAAAAATTGAGTAACGATGAAAAAAAAAATAGAAAAGTGTGAGCTTCCTAATACTTTATTCCTGGGGTGAACAATAGAAACTTCTCCTGGCCTCCTTGAGCCAGACTACTACTGTCGTCTATGGCCAGACCACAGCTGTGTCACACCCACCCTTAGCAAAGATGGGGGGAGGGGGAAGAAAAAAAAAGAAGAGTAAAAAAAGAAAAAATATATTTAAATTAGATTAGATAAAAGAAATTAAACGTAGTGTTGAAACAAATAAAGGAGAGGGAGAGAAGAGGACTAAGGATAGAAAGAAGAAAGACAACAAATGAAGAAAGAAAAAAGGGGGGATATCTTTTCTGATGCAGAAGCACATTATGTGTGAGGGATGAGAAAAGTAGAAGAGTCTCTATCAACTGGGAGAATGCAGAGGAGTGAAATGGGAAAAGAGAATAAATGAAGCTAAAATTCTGTAACAAAAGAATATAAGAACTCTTGCTCCTATATTGAATGTAAAATGCTGAATGTGAAAATGGAAGTTAGGAAAGGAACCAACCAAACAACTTAGCAAAAATCAAACACATCAAAACAAAATTTAAAAAAATAAATTAAAAAAAGCTAAGGAGCCTGATGTAAGCCACCTCAGCACCAAAAGCGGAAGGAAAGAAGGAAAAATAACAACTATAAGAAAGAAAAAATAAGAAAATATATATGACATAGGAATCTGAAGGAACATATTTATGTTGCAATATGCTGCATGAACAACAGGTGGCACTGTGAATTTAGGGAGTGGACAACACAGCTGTTAACATCTCTCTGGTTCCCAGGCTTAGACTTATTTCTCAGCTTAATTGTTCCTGGTGATTGCCTGATTATCTGCTCAGCACTCAGACCTCAACGATCTGGGCTTCTACAGCTCACCCAAATTCTTCAGAGGCAGTTCCACAGATTCCCCCAGCAACAGTTCTCATGGAGTGCGGGAGTCCCTGGGGCTGTCAAGAGTGGAGAACCACTCTCAGCAGGTGGAATTTATTTATTTTATTTTATTTATTTTTTATAAAATCATAGCTGTGTACAATAATGGAATCATGGGGTACAATGTGCTGGTTTCATATACAATCTGAAATAGTTCCACCAAACTGGTTAACATAGCCTTCATGGCATTTTCTTAGTTATCGAGTTAAGACATTTATATTCTAAATTTAGTAAGTTTCACCTTTACCCTTCTAAGATGCACCATAGGTGTGATCCCACTGATTATCTTCCCTCCACTCATCCTCCCTACACACATCCTTCCCCCCTCCCCTCCCCTCTCTTGCCCCTTTCCCCACATTCTTATACTATATTTGGATTATATCCTTCATATGAAAGCTATAGTTTTCCCTGCACTTTCTTCTACTATTTTTTTAGTTTCATGTCTTAAGTTTAAATCTTTAATCCAGTGAGAGTCTATCTTAGTTAATGGTGAAAGGTGTGGGTCTAGTTTCAGTCTTCTAAATGTCTCCAGCCAGTTCACGCATCATCATTTGTTAAATAGGGAATCTTTTCCCCACTGAATGTTTTTAATTGGCTTGTCAAAGATCAAATAACAGTAGATAGCTGGGTTCATCTCTTGGTTCTCTATTCTGTTCCATACATCTACCTCTCTGTTTTTGTGCCAGTACCATGCTGTTTTGATCACTATTGATTTGTAGTATAATCTGAGGTGTGGTAGTGTAATTCCTCCTGCTTTGTTTTTATTTTTGAGTAATGTCTTGGCTATTCAAGATTTTTTTCTGATTCCATATAAAATGATGTATTATTTTTTCAAGATCTTTAAAGTATGACAGTGGAGCTTTAATAGGGATTGTATTAAAATTGTATATTGCTTTGGGTAGTATGGACATTTTAACAATGTTGATTCTTCCCATCCATAGCATGGCATGTTTTTCCATTTGTTAACATTTTCAGCCATTTCTTTTCTTAGAGTTTCATAGCTCTCTTTATACAGATCTTTCACACCCTTTGTTAGGTAAACTCCCAAATATTTCATCTTCTTTGGCACTACTGTGAATGGAATAGAGTCCTTGACTGTTTTTTTCAGCTTGGCTATTGTTGGCATATATAAAGGCTACAGATTTATCAATGTTGATTTTGTAACCTGAGACACTGCTGTATTCCTTGATCACTTCTAGGAGTTTTGTAGTAGATTCCCTGGTGTTTTCCAGATATACAATCATCATTTGCAAAGAGTGAAAGTTTGATCTGTTCTGACCCTATGTGGATACCCTTGATCGCCTATTTTTTCTAATTGTGATGGCTAAAACTTCCATTACACTGTTAAAGAGCAGTGGAGACAATGGGGAACTTTGCCTGGTTCCTGATCTGAGTGGAAATGATTTCAATTTAACTCCATTCAATACAATACTGGCTGTGGGTTTGCTGTAGAGGCCTCTCTCAGTTTAAGAAATGTCCCTTCTATACCAATTTTTTTAAGTGTTCTGATCATGAAGGAATGCTGGATATTATCAAAATCTTTTTCTGCCTCAGTTGAGAGAATCATATGGTCTTTGTTTTTTAATTTGTTTATGTGCTGAATTATATTTATAGTTTTATGTATATTGAACCAGCCTTGATACCCTGGGATAAAACCCACTTGGTCATGGTGTATAATTTGTTTGATATGTTGCTGGATTCTATTTGTTAGGATCTTGTTGAATATTATTGCATCAATATTCATTAGTGATATTGGTGTGTAATTTTCTTTTCTTATTGGGTCTTTTCCTGGTTTAGGGAACAAGGTGATGTTTGCTTCATAGAATGTTTTGGGTAGTATACCTCCTTTTTCTATATTTTGATAAAGGTTGAGTAATATAGGTACTAGTTCCTCTTTAAAGGTTTGGTAGAATTCTGATGTGAAGTCATTTGATCCCGGGATTTTCTTTTTAGGGAGATTTTGTATAATTGATGCTATTTCAGAACTTGATATAGGCCTGTTCAACATTTCCACTTCATTTTGGCTGAGTCTTGGAAGATGGCGTGCTTCCAAATATTGGTCAATTTCCTTCATATTTTCATATTTCTGAGAGCAAAGTTTCTTGTAATATTCGTTAAGGGTTTTTGTTTAATTTCTGAGGAGTCTGTTGTTATTTCATCTTTACCATTTCTGATTGATGAAATTAGAGATTTTACTTTTTTTTCCTGGTTAGATTAGCTAAAGGTTTATGTATTTTATTGATCTTTTCAAAAAACCAACTTTTTGACTTATTGATCTGTTGTGTGATTCTTTTGTTTTCAATTCCATTAAATTCTGCTCTAATTCTGGTTATTTCTTTTCTTCTGCTGGGTTTAGGATAGGAATTTTCTTCTCCTTCCAGTTGCTTGAGATGTCCCATTAAGGTGTTAACTTCCTCTCTCTCTGTTCTCTTGAGGAAGACTGCAGTGTTATAAATTTCCCTCTAAGGACTGCCTTTGCAGTATCCCAGAGGTTCTGATAATTCATGTCTTCATTGTCATTTTGTTCCAAAAATTTGGTAATTTCTTTCTTAATCTTGTCTATGATCCATCTATCATTCAGCATAAGGTTATTTAGTTTCCTTGTTTTTGTATGAGTATGCAGATTTCTGTTGTTACCAAGTTCAACTTTTATTCCCTAATGGTCCAAAAAGATGCAAGAAATAATTTATATTCTTTTAAATTTGCTAAGTTTAGATTTGTGACCTAGGATGTGGTCAATTTTGGGGTATGTTCCGTGGGTGGATGAGAAGAATGTGTATTTAGTTTTGTTAGGATGAAATGTTCTGTAGATGTCTGTCAAATCCAAATGTTGAATGGTTAAATTAAATCTAAAATTTCTTTTGTTAGCTTTTTATTGGAAGATCTATCCAACACTGCTAAAGGAGTATTAAAATATCTGACTACTATGGAGCTGGAGTTAATCAAGTTGCTCATGTCTATTAGAGATTTTCTTATAAATTGAGGCTCATTCTGGTTGGGTGCATCAATATTAATAATTGAGATCTCATCATATTGAGTATTACCTTTAACAAATATGAAGTGTCCATCCTGATCCTTCCTTATTTTGGTTGGTTTTAAGTCTATTGTATCTGCAAATAAGATTGCAACACCTGCTTTTTTCTGCTTTCCATTTGCCTGGAATATAGATGACCATCCCTTCACCTTGAGTCTATATTTATCTTTTAAGGTAAGATGAAATTCTTTCATGCAGCAGATATCTGCCCTGAGTTTTTGTATACAGTCAGCCAACCTGTGCCTCTGTAGAGGACAATTTAAACCATTCACATTAATCGAGAATATTCATAAGCCTTTCGAAAGTCCAGCGGACATTTTTTATCCTGTCGCCACTGTGCAAATTGGAATTTGATCAAAAGTTTCTGAGTGAGTTTACTTTTGTGGTGGAGGATTATGCTGGTCATTTTGGAAGATAGGTCTAAGAGAGCTTGTTTAGTTATGGCAAATTTCTTCATCATGTGGATGTCATTTAAGTATTTAATTTCTCCATCATAAATGAAACTCAGTTTAGCTGGATACAGGATCCTGAGTTGAAAGTTGTTTTGTTTTAGGAGATTAAAAGTCGATGACCATCCTTTTCTAGCTTGAAAGGTTTGAGTAGAGAGATCTTTAGTTATTGTAATATTCTTCCCCTTATAGGTTATGGTTTTCTTATGTCTGTCTTCTTTCAGAATTTTTTCCTTCATATTAACTTTAGTGAAGTTAATTATGATGTGCCTGGGTGATGTCTTATTTGGATTCAGTTGTGCTAAGGTTCTGAAACTGTCTGCTATCTGAATTTCAGAGTTTCTTGGCATGTCTGGAAAGTTCTCTTTCATAATCTCATGAAGAAGAGATTCTGTGCCTTGTGAAGCCACTTCATCACTTTCAGGGATCCCTATAAGGTGAATATTGGTTTTCTTTGAATTATCCAAGAGCTCTCTCAGAAAATGATCCATTTTTGCCTTCCATTTCTCTTCCTCTTTGTGTGTTTGGGAGCATTCAGAAGCTTTGTCTTTAATGTCAGAAATCCTTTCTTCTGTTTGCTCCATTCTGTTACTGAGGAAATCTACTGTATTTCTCAGATCTTTGATGGCTGCAAATTCTTGTCTCAATGTGTCAAAATCTTTGGTGATTTTGTCTTTGATTTCCTGGAAATCTTGAGACAACTTTTGAAATGTTCCTTGAATTTCTAGTTCCAACTTTTCCTCTATTTTATTGATCTTATTTGTAATTTAAATTCTGAATTCATTTTCTGACATCTCAGCCATCTGTTTATGAATCGGATCTTCAGTTGTGTCTGCCAAATTGTTCCTTGGGGGGTTTATCTACTCTGGTTATTCATGTTACCAGAGCTTTTCTGCTGATTTTGCCACATCATTATTTTACCCCATTTGGCTAGAAGAGCAGATAAGTAGAAGTTAGGTTGGGGGCTCCAGGAGTAGTGATTGGCCAGTCCTTTGTCCAAAAGCTGGGACTGGTGTCTGTACCTTTTCTCCTAGAGCTTTGCCACGGACCCATACAGTGCTATGGCCTGAGTGACTAGGGACCTTCTTGGTGTGGTGGGGCTAAGTGGTTCAGTTTTATTTTCAGCTGGTCTCTGTCTTACTCTAGTGAATCATTTACTCTGGGTTGAAGTCTCGACTGTGGAGAATTACCAGCAAATATGTCACTCCCCCTACCCCCAGCCAACAATTGGAATAGGTAAATCAAACCTTTCCTCAACCACCCACCCAGGGTACCACTTTGGATAGTCCTCAGGTGGTTGGCCCAGTTCAAGAGGTCCAAATCAATTGTCCCAGTCAGCACCGGTTTCAGATGGGAGAGTTCAAAAGGTCTCCCATGACTAGATAGGGAGGGTCTGCTGGCAGCTCAAGATTTAGAAATCTTGAATAGACCTATATCAATCACTGAAATATCTTCAACTATGTGAAATCTCTCAAAAAAGAAAAGTCCAAGCCCAAGCTTTGGATCTGAATTCTTTCAAACCTTTAAAGGGGAAATTTATACAACTTTTTCCAAAGCATAGAAAAAGATGGAATACTTCCTAACACATTCTATGAAGAAAATATCCACCTGATCCCCAAACTGGATAATTATTATTGTTATTCCTTCTGAATATTGTTTTGAGCCAACTACCATTCAGCCTAAGATTGTTTAGTTTACATGATTTTGTTTGTATATGAAGATGCCTGTTGCTGTTGAGTTCAACTTTTATTCCATGGTGGTCTGAGAAGATACAAGGAATAATTTCTATTGTTTTAAATTTGGTGAGGTTAGACTTGTGTCCTAAGATACAATCAATGCTGGGTGATGATCCATGGACTGATTAGAAGAATGTATATTCAGTTTTATTAGGATGAAATTTTCTTTAGAGGTCTGTTAAGCCCATTTGTTCTAGGGTCAGGTTTGTGTCTCTTATTTCTTTGTTTAGTTTCTTCTTGGAGGAGCTTTCCAAAACTCTCAAAGGGGTGTTAAAATCTCTAACTATTGTAGTGCAGAAATATATCAATCTGTTAAAATTTCTTAGGGTTTGCTTTACAAATTGAAAAGTGTTCTGGTAAGGTGCATGAAATTTAATTATTGAAATCTCTTCATGTTGGGTGTTTCCTTTGACAAATGTGTAGGTACCTACCTTATCTTTCTTTATCTTTGTTGGGTTAAAGACAATTGTACCTGCAAATAAAATTGCAACCCCTGCTTTTTTCTGGATTCCATTTGCTTGTATTATAGATGCCCATCCCTTCACCTTGAGTCTATTTTTATCCTTTAAGCTAAGATGAGATTCTTGTATTCAGCAGATATCTGGCCTGAGTTTATGTATACAGTCATCCAACTTGTGCCTCTTTAGAGGGTAACTTAAACCATTCACATTAATTGAGAGAATTGATAAGCATGGTGGTGTTTTTGTTGTCATGTTTTTCAAATATCCAATGGACATTTGGACTTTCACCATTGTGGAAGTTGGATTTTGTTGAAAATTTTCTGATTGAGTTTCCCTTGGTGATAGAGCATTGTGCTGGTAATTGTGCAGGATGGGTCTAAGAATATCCTGAAGAACTGGTTTAATTATGGCAAATTTCTTCAACGTGTGTGTCATTAAAGTATTTGATTTCTCGATTCCAAATGAAACTCAGTTTAGCTGGATACAGGATCCTGGGCTGAAAGTCATTTTGTTTTAGGAATTTGAAGGTCAATGACCATTCTCTTCTGGCTTGAAAGATTTTTTCTGAGAGATCTGCAGTAATTCTGATATTTCTCCCTTTGTAGGTGATGCTTTTATGATGTCTGGCTGCTTGCAGAATTTTCTCCTCCATCTTAAATTTGTCAAAATTAATCACAATGGGTCTAAGAGATACTTTACTTGGATTGAGTCTTGCTGAGGTTCTGAAACTATTTACTACCTGAATTTCTGTATCTCTTGTAATACTAGGGAAATTCTCCTCCATAATCTCTTGTAGTGAGTCATCTGTACCTTCAGGAACACCCTGAGTGTCCCTTTCTTCCTGATCCCTCTTTATTCCTTACTAGTCACAGAATCTGCCCTGATGCTCAGCAGTCCATACTATGCCCAGATCTCTCAGGAAAAGACCAAACACTCTGAGCTCTGCAGTGGGCAAAACTTCAGACTACCATGCGAGGAAGGAAGTCCATGCTGTACTGAGAGTTAAGAATTGTGGGGAGGTATTTGTTCAATTTTATGCCAGGTGGAGTGGTACCTAGGTTCACAGTAGGACTTCCTTGGAGAAAGAGACCTGGTGTTTAGGAGCTCTCTCCAGTGAGGTTAAATAAGAGGTTTTGTTCCCTGATAACTCACAGAGAGCTTTCAGTGGACCTTCCACTTAGGAGAGGGGTTACCCATCCTCTAAACGATAGGCTTTGTACCTGTAATTTGTTTTATTGAACACTCTTCTTTGGAGTCACAGCTTGCCAAACTTCTTTCTTGGTTCAGCACCCCACCTTTGGTTTCAGAGAGTGATTCTTTCCAGTTTTTCTCTCTCTGGTCAGGAGCCTCTGCTGAGGGTTGCTAGTAGTTGGATATTAAAGTTGGATATTCTAATTCTTCCCAGAATTCCTGACCTCATTCATACTCTTGACAAAGAATTGTGGTTTAAATTTAACCTCTAGCTTGATATAAAGCAATTTTTTTATTCCCTTGAAATCAATATTAATTAGGTAAGATATTGATAAGACAAACTGAATATTGGTGAAAGAAAATATGCAACATTAATACCATTATTTTGATTTTATCTCAGATAATGTAAAATTGCATTGTTTATAGTAGTAAGTCTGATAGTCAAAAACCTGAGGTCAAAGTCGTGCTTTGTTCCTTATTATGTGAGTCTTATTTTCTTCATTTTAAAAAATGTTTGGCATTTATTGAGGGGACAAAGAATTACACTGAACTGATTGCATTTGTTAGGTAAAGTCCCTCTTATACTTGTTTCTCGCCCCCAAGAGGTATGCTATACGCCATGAACCTCCATCCTTTGCCCTTCTCTCCACTCCCTGCTCCCTCTAGCTCCTACCTCACCCCTTATATTCACTCATGTACTGCTTTCATATTAAAATTGGGTACATTGGATTCTTGCTTCTCTACTCTTGTGATGCTTTATTAAGCAAATCAAAACTACTTTGAGATATCATCTGACTCCAGTGATATTAGCCCACATCAGAAAATCTCAAAACCATAGATGTTGGCATGGATGTGGAGAAAAGGGAACAGTTCTGCACTGCTGGTGGGAATGCAAACTAATATGGTCCTTTTGTAAAGATGTTTGGAGATCATTTAGGGATCTAAAAATAGACCTTCCATTTGATCCTTCAATTCATCTATTATGTATATATCCAGAGGACCAAAAATAACTTTATAACAAAGATATATGTACCAGAATGTTCATTGCAGCCCAATTTATAATTGTGAAGTCATGGAAGAAGGCCAAGTGCCCATTGACCCATGAATGGATTAATAAATTGTGGTATATATATACCATGGAATATTATTCAGCCTTAGAAAAAGATGGGGACTTTACCTATTTCATGTTTACGTGGATGGAGCTGGAACATATTCTTCTTAGCAAAGTATGTTAGGAATGGAATAAAAAGTATCAAATGTACTTAGATGTACTATGAAACTAATTTATAAGCACCTACAATTCCATATGATAGCTATAACCCAACTATAGCCCAAGAAGAGGGGGTGGGAGGGGAGGGAGGAGAAGGGAAGGCAGAGGATACGTGGAGGGAGGGTAGTTGGTGGGACCACATGTAAGGTGCATTTTACAAGGGTACATGTTAAATCTACTAAGGGTAGAATATAAATATCTTAACACAATAAATAAGAAAATGCAGTGAAGGCTATGTTAACTGGTTTGATAAAAGTATTTCAAATTGTATATAAAACCAGCACATTGTACTCCGTAATTACATTAATGTATACAGCTATGATTTAATTTTAAAAAGAAACAGTAAAGGATAAATAACAAGTGACACCTCAGAAATTCAAAAAAACCACAATGATTACTACAAAAATCTCTATTCCCAGAAATATAAAAATCAGAAGGAAATGGACCAATATCTGGAAGTATGCCAACTTCATAGACTCAAACAGAAAGAATTAGAAATCTTGAATAGACATATATCAATGACTAAAATAACATCAACAGTACGAAATCTCCCCAAAAATGAAAGTCCAGGACCAGAAGGCTTCACATCCATATTCTGTCAAACCTATCAACAGGTACTGCTACCTATATTACCCAACCTTTTTCAAAGCAGAGAAAAAGAAGGAATACTTCCCAACACATTCTATGAAACAAATACCCTGATCCCCAAATGAGGAAAGGATCCAACAAGGAAATAAAATTGTAGTCCAATATTATTAATGAATATTGATGCAAAAATATTCAATAAGATCTTAGCAAACAGAATTCAACAATACATCAAAAAATTATATATCATGATCAAGTTGGTTTTATTCCAGGGTTACAGGGTTGGTTCAACATATGCAAATGTATAAATATAATACATCACATCTATAAAATAAAAGACAAACACCATATGATTGTCTCAATTCATGGAGAAAAAGCTTTTGACAATATCCAG